>CP139502.1:350230543-350456805 GCA_021014915.2 Artemisia tridentata subsp. tridentata | reverse complement strand
AAAGGACTTGGCGGCATTGTCACTCGATGAACTTATAGGAAACTTGAAAGTTCACGAGATGATAATTAAGAAAGACTCCGACATAGTCAAAGGCAAAGGCGAGAGAGTTAGATCTCTAGCATTGAAAGCCAAGAAGGAGTCTAGTGATGAGGAATGTTCGAGTTCCGATAGTGAAGATGAGGAATATGCACTAGCGGTTAGGGATTTTAAAAAGTTCTTTAGGAGAAGAGGTAGGTTCGTTAGGCAACCTCGTGATGAGAAGAAGACATCACAAAAGAACCATGTTGAAAAGAAAGGGACAATGTGATAGGAAATTCTTTAGATGCGGTGATCCTAATCATCTCATAGGAGAGTGTCCCAAGCCACCGATATTCAACAACCAACGAGCTCTCATAGGAGGCGCCTGGAGTGATAGCGGTGATGATGAAGAAAAGAAGCCCAAGGACGAAACGTGTCTAATGGCTCATGCTTCAAATGAGATTTGCTTGGGAATCGACTTGGAGCCTGACGAATGGGTCAAGGATAGTGATGCACCAACCACATGACGGGCAACCGAAGTCTATTCTCATCATACAAGGCATACAACGGAGGTAATGTCACTTTCGGTAGCAAACTTAAGGGCAACATTATTGGCAAAGGTACGATCACTCATAACTCCCTCACTATTAGAAATGTTGAGCATGTAGATAACTTAGGATTTAATTTGCTTAGCATTAGTTAAATGGTAGATAATAAGTGTAGAGTTATATTCTCTGAAGAGGGTAGTGAGATCATTAAGGATGGTAAAACCATAGGCAAAGGAGTTAGGAGAAATGGCCTATTTGTCATGAAAATAGGAAATAAGCCTCAGGATAGGATATGCTTAGCAACCATAGATGATAACTCCACTCTATGGCATAGGAGATTAGGTCATGCCAATATGCGTTTGATACAATCATTGGCATCTAAGGAACTAGTTAGAGATCTACCTAAGATTAAGTTTGATCAACACTTTTGTGACGCTTGTAAAGTTGGAAAACAAGCTCATTTCTAGTCACAAAGCTAAGAATATAGTCTCAACCTCTAGATGCCTAGAACTCCTTCATATGGACTTATTCGGTCCATCCGCCGTACGGAGCTACGGAGGAAACTACTACACCTTAGTAATGGTTGATGACTACTCTAGGTACACTTGGACTAGATTTCTTAAGAATAAGACTCAAGCCTTTGAGGAATTCGAGGTTTTTAGTAAGAAAGTCCAAAATCAACTAGGATGTACAATAGTTTCCATTAGGACGGATCATGGTCGGGAATTTGATAATGAAGTGCAATTTGGAGTATATTGTGATGCTAATGGTATTACTCATAATTTCTCAGCTCCACGCACTCCACAATCAAATGGGGTAGTAGAGCGGAAAAATCGTACTCTACAAGAAATGAGTAGAACGATGTTGAATGAACAATCAATTCCGCAAAAGTTTTGGTGTAATGCGGTGGACACTTCAACTTACATACTTAATAGGATCTTAATTAGGCCTATCTTAGGAAAAACCCCATATGAAATCATGAAAGGTAGAAAACCTACTCTTGATTACTTTAGAGTGTTTGGAAGCAAGTGCTTCATACTAAACACTAAAGATTACCTCACCAAGTTTGACCCAAAGTCTTACGAAGGTGTCTTCCTAGGATACTCCCAAAATAGTAAAGCTTACATTGTCCTAAATAAGGAAACAATGAAAGTCGAAGAGTCACTCAACGTGACATTCGATGAAAGCCCTCCTCCAACTAAGACATCACCCTTGGTGGATGATGACTTAGATGAGGAACAAGCCATTGAGGTTAATGGCAAGAAAACCTTAGATGATGACATTGAGGATGAAATAGTTGAAGTTGACGAAATTGTCAATGTTAAGGAATCCAAGAACCATCCTATTGAAAATGTCATAGGAAACCTAAACCAAAGAACCCTTAGGTCACAAGCACAAAACAAAAGTAATTTCTTTTGTTTTATATCTTCTGTAGAACCTAAGAATGTTGGTGAAGCGATTAAGGATGAAAGTTGGACACTTGCCATGCAAGAAGAACTTAATCAATTCACCGCCAACCAAGTTTGGGAGTTGGTACCTCCTCCTAGGAATCAAACCATCATAGGAACTAAGTGGGTGTTTAGGAATAAACTCGACAAAAATGGCGTCGTGACTAGGAATAAGGCAAGGTTTGTAGCATAAGGCTATAACCAACAAGAAGGAATAGATTATGATGAAACCTATGCACCTGTAGCTAGATTAGAATCTATTAGAATACTCCTTGCCTATGCGTGTGCCTTAGACTTTAAATTGTACCAAATGGACGTGAAAAGTGCATTCCTTAATGGTTATATCAACGAGGAGGTATATGTTGCTCAACCTCCGGGATTCGTTGATTTCGAATATCCGAATCATGTTTATAAACTCAAGAAAGCACTCTATGGTCTTAAGCAAGCTCCCAAAGCTTGGTATGATAGACTGAAAGCATTCTTGATTGAACATGAATATACCATGGGAGTGGTAGATAACACGCTTTTCACAAAGAAACGAGATTCACATCTCATCATTGTTCAAATATATGTTGATGACATTATATTTGGCTCAACTTGTCCAAAACTGTGCAATGATTTCTCTAAAATCATGCATGACGAGTTTGAGATGAGCATGATGGGCGAATTAAATTTCTTCCTTGGTCTACAAATTAAGCAAATGGAAGATGGTATCTTCTTTAATCAATCTAAGTATAGTAAGGAAATGCTTAAGAAGTTTAGTTTAGAAGAGTCTAAGCCCATGAAAACTCCCATGTCCACGGAAATAAAACTCACGAAAGATGAAGAAGGTGAGTCCGTGGATAACACTAAGTATAGAGGTATGATAGGTAGTTTACTATACCTCACGGCAAGTAGGCCCGACATCATGTTTAGTGTCTGCCTTTGTGCTCGCTTCCAAGAGGATCCCAAAACCTCTCACCTTGAAGCGGTTAAGCGTATCTTCCGATACATTAAAGGCACTATACACTTGGGATTATTTTATCCCAAGGGGACCGGTATAGAAACTGTTGTCTATGCCGACTCTGATCATGCGAGAAACAAACGGCTCTTGCTATCTCCACTACCGAAGCCGAGTACGTAAGCGCCGGAAAGGCATGTCAGCAAGCACTATGGATGAAACAAGCCCTTAACGATTATAGCATATACTTAGATGATGTTCCCATTATGTGCGACAATAAAGGTGCTATTGACTTGAGCAAAAACCCTGTCCAACACTCCCGTACTAAACACATTGAAATTCGCCACCACTTCCTTCGCGATAATGTTCAGAAAGGAAACATTTCCATTGAGAAAGTTCCTTCTCAAGACAACATCGCTGACATACTAACCAAACCTCTCAAACGAGAATCCTTTAACTACCTCCGTCTAGGTCTAGGAATGATGGAACATATTCCATAAATCTCATGACTCTTGAAGTCATCTCGTGTATCTCGTCTAGTCAAGTTTAGGAACTCCTAGTCATAAGAATTGTTTAGGTACAAATTCTTTCCTCGTGTCATAAGATCTCACTAAAACAGCGAGACTTATTCATCAAAAATCAAAATGGGACAGAAAACAGTCCCAGCAGATCACGGCTCCACTAATGTGGCACGGCACCATTAAATTTAACGGTACCGTGGAACCGTGCATCTGGAACATTTCGTATTTCAGTCCCCTTTTCCTACATTACTCATTCAAAACCCTCACAACCTCAGCAATTACTGTCATAACCTAACCTCACAACCCAAAACTCAATTACACCTCTTCAAGATCATATTCAAGACATTGATTTCAAGATCCTCAATCATTTTACCCTTTTCAACATAATTTGTAAGTTTTTCTCATTCTAATTTATTTCTAATTTTGAGTCTAGGGTTTGTTCATTGATGAAAATTGAATTGGGGATTTTCACCTTTTTCTAGGAATGTTTCAAAATTAGAAGTCATCAACACTAAAACACCCCAATTCCATCAATTTTAAAATCTCACAAAATTAGGATCATAAAATTATTCTTTTTCATGCATTGTTGATGCAAACTAAAAACACTTTCTCATGTATTCATGATCTCACAAATATTATCCGAATTACATAATCAATATGTACTCTTCGACATATTTGTTTGAGCTAAAGTGAAATCAGGAGTGTTTGGGTAATCTCATTATTTTTCTTTTGAGTCGAGATTACCGCACCTCCACATAGTCTGTATATAGGCACACACTAGGCACGTGCTGTATACAACTGGTTTTTATTCTAAATTTCTTTTTAAATTTTCTTATAGGACACAAAAATGTCTCATGAATATGATTTTGATCATCTCCTAACCGATACCTATACACCCGAAATCTCACGTGAACCCACTACACCCGGTAACCACATTCGTGCCTATGTCAATCTTGAAACCCGTCGGTTTCATGAAGGCCGTGTCGTTGATCCATCCCTAGTTTACCACCGGGATATCAACACTTCCTTTAGAGCTATAGGATTCGATTGTCTACTCCACATTAACGAGTACATTTGTCCTCGCTTTGTGTTAGAGTTCTTCCGACAAGTTAAACTCGTACGTAACGAGGATCAATCCTTGTCACTTTGGTTTTGGGTCAAAAACTTCAAATACGTTCTAACTCTTGAGCAATTTTCTCAAATCCTTAGTATACCCAATCATGGGCAATGTGCCTATACTGAAGATTGGTGTCTTGAGTCTCTCTTTCACTATCGTGAGGAAAATAGTCCGTACTGTTCGTACATACCCTCTCCAACCGAACTAACCAAAATCATCCGTACTCACCCTCACCCACATCCAACGAAAATTTGTCTGGAAGAAGTGCATCATGAACTACTTTCTTGGGCAGTCATCCTGCGAGAAAATGTTCTAAGTCTCACAGGAAATCGTGAGCAACTCCCGGCGTGTTGTGCTCATCTGATTTACTGTCTCTTAACCCAACAACCTTACAATCTTGCTTACTTCTTCGCAAAGCGAATTGTACATCTCAATGGTAACAAGAATAAATTGATACCTTATGGGATGTTCCTAACCCATCTCTATCATCACCTCATAACCTTTCACCCTTACCTTCATGGTCCTCAATACTCCCTATTCACACCTGTCATGAAACCCATAACCGAGTCATATGTCTCAACCATCCTCACTTCCGAACTCACCACCCACTATGCACCCTTTGATGATCCTATTCATGAGAATGAGACAAATACTCAAGACGAGAGTGTGACAAGAAGGGGGAATGCTCAAGTTATAAGTAGTTAGGAAGAGATTTATATCTCTCACTAGGGTTTATTACTAATAGATAATATTAGGAATTAATGCTCAAATTATCTAGCATGCTTACATAAATGTTCTTGATGCGTGGTTTTGCGACCTTACAACAGGTTTTACCTCTCGAGGGATCTCAAGAGGCTTGCAATCCCCACCAGGCAGTGTACCTGACCGATGTAGTATAGTGTAGTGGCAAGTACCGGGGGATTGATCGTTCTCTAGGGGAATAGTGTCGTTAGGATTGAAAAACTACTCTAATAGGTCTAAGGGTGAGGGAAGATTCTTTTTGTATTTTTTTATTTTATAGAAAGCAAGTAAAAATCTCGGGTTTTGGAAGGAGAGGCGGAATTAGTTGCTAATCAACTAACCTAAAAACTACTACTTAAACTAATGTGAAGGAAAGTAAACTAGGGTTCTACAAGGGAAGCGAAGCATATCTACCTATGATGTATTACTCCTTGCTAGCTATCCAATTCTACCTATTGAATTGTCACACCTTGTTTTAATTGACGGGTTGTATTCCTTAATACCATTCGTGGGGTGGCGTACGTACTTCCCCAACTCTATAAGCTCCTACTTCACTCCTATGTCGAGCCGGCTAAGAAGCTCCTAACATGGGATCACTAGAATTCGCTCATGCATTAAATACAACCAAATAAACCTAGTACGCATTGGTTCATGTTTCTTAAGACGTTCAAGCAGGTTACCGTATAGGAGGTTAGCCAGTTTTCTTAAGCCTAACATCGATATCACCCAATCAAACAAGAGACAATAGGAAACAAGAATTATAAGCTAAACCAATTAGATCTATTGAAGTGTCACACCTTTATTGATGACGATAGACACATACATCAACAAGGAATCAATAAGATCTAATTAATTATATACAAGTTTCACACAATCATAAGTAGACACAAGGTGAATTAGCAAAGCATGATCAATGAAGGGCAAACAACTACAATAATGAAAGACATAATTAAATTAGAATCAACAAACCAATATTTGATGTTTATGAAGTGATTGAAACCCTCTAAGTTGCTGGAAAAACACCTACCTAAACCCTAGAATCGGACTTAGGGTTTAGGGCTTACAAAAAGTGAAGTTGTGATGTTGTATTTATAGCTGATTTTCTGTCCGCATCGATCTGACGGTGTCAGCCTTTACAAGTGACGGCGTCAGCTCCTCTTTTTCACCAAATTGTAGATCTTTTCGTCCCGATTCCGTGGCCTCTTGAATCACCTAAATCCGAGTTCGTATGAAGATTTTATGGCCAAAACAGTGACAGCTACTCCGCGCGCGAGTTGTGATTGTCTTGATTAACTTGTGGCGGTTTCACTAAGGTTCCTTCTCGTGTAAGAATACTTTGACGCCGTCACTCTATATCATCTGACGTCGTCAGGTCTATGATCCTGACGCCGTCACCTTCAAAAATCCTCTGGCCCGTCTCTCTTTAACTTAACACTTGACGGCCTATGGCGTCATAAAGCGTGACGCCGTCACCTTCCAGTACCAAAATAGTTCTGGCCCGTCATGAGTAATCTTCATGTCCACCTTTTTGTCATAGCTTGACGCCGTCCCCTTTTAATCATCCAAAATCCTCTCTGGCGCATCAAGGGTTGACGGCGTCACAATGGTGCTTGACGCCGTCACAGGTACTTTTCCAGCCGATTTTGAGACTTTGTCGTTTTCTTCACTTTTATGCTCCAAAAACGTCCAAAATGCTTCCTTTTCCAGATTTCTTCTCCAAAGTACCTAAAATGACAAAAGGAACGATTTAAGGCAATATTTGATCAAATAATCACGAATTAGGGCTTAAATGACCCCCTAAAAGCGGTACACTTTTCGTCTCATCAAATATCCCTACACTTGGGATTTGCTTGTCCTCAAGCAAATGAGCTTTTCCACCAATCAAAATACAAGTTAGGGGTCATTTAACATTAATATAAAAGTAATTACAACAAATGATCGTTCCACCTTAGTCAAAACAAGCACGGAAATTATACACTAGCACCTCACATTAAGTGTTTGGATACTCTCATCTCTCGGGTGTTGTAAATTTATATATCATAAATGGAAATGGAAGAATATCGCTCACTACCTGTCATAGAAAATAGATTACCATAGGCTTGGGAAAGGATCACGCCTCTACCACTTTTGGCGTAAGCACCTAGGATAAACTATCAAAGAGGTATTTACAAAGGGTTATAACATTAGGTGTAGTGATAAGGAAAACACGGTTTGTTGGATAAGGATATTTTTACTGGTGGCAAGTCAATCATCTTGGTCAATTACATGTAGAATGAGGCGTTGCTAAGCCAAGACTCGACTCAACTTAAACTAATCACGAACTAATAAACATAGAACAAAATAAAACATAAATAAAAGATAGAGGCGGATGGTAGTCCGTATGCTTTTTCTTCACTTTTTTTTTTTTTTTTTTTTTTTTTTTTTTTTTTTTTTTTTTTTTTTTGCATACACTCTTGCCCTACCATCCAAAACAATACATCACTAGGGATTCTTTGTACCATCCCTACACTTGAACTTTTACATACTTTACATAAAATTATTCTAATGACTCGAATCAAGATAATCGAAACATTTGGAGTACTTTAAAATATTAACGTACATCTGGGGGTAATAAATGATGTTCTTCTCCATTGCTCCATTACACTAGTACTTTACCCATAAGTCCCAATCGTCCCAAAACAATATGTACAAGGATATGACTCGACTTAGCAACCATGTAATCAATTAGATAATTAACTAAGGGTTTAAACAAATGTTGTCACAATAATGCACTAAAAATGAGTGCATACAAGGTAGGCTAAGGCGATTTGGGTGTACATTTAAGTGGGGTGTAAACAAATTCTTCCTTTAAGTAAAATGCTTAAAGGTCGAAACGAAAAGATAGGCTCTGAGGGGTGTACTAGGGGTATCGTGTACCAAAAATGGGTACAGCGCAAAGGGTGTGGGAGAATTACTTGACCAATGTAGCCAAAGTAATTATAACAAAAACATAGGTGTAAAACAATGGGTTAATCCTAATGCCTCTTATCATGTAGTCAATCCTAACTACACGAATGTAGTCTCACTAGCGGTCTCGGTATGCATCACAAACGCAAGTTCTAGAATCTATAAACTACCGGTACACTCATAAGCACCAACAATGAATGCTTTTTCCTAAAGATCTAAAGGCGAACCTCACATATTTGGGGTGGAAATTTTTGAGTGGTATGGTTTTTTGTGCTAGTCATACAATTCCCTATCCATGAGACACTTATTAAAATCAAAGTTTCACTCCTATATGTTGTAAAAAATTTTAAATTTGGTGCTAAAATTGCCCTAACCAATATTTCTCTTGGCTTTATTACACATTCACTATTAAACAAAACAAAAATCAAGCGAAGTTGTAGTTTCTAAGGCATCCTAATTTACCCTCCCTACACTTAATCCGAACATTGTCCCCAATGTTCTAGACAAAAGATGTAAAAGTAAAAATAAATGAGAATGGAAGAAACTAATACTCCCCTGATTCGCTCGGTATGGATGATGTGATAATATGGTTAAATCTCCCTCTAAGAGAATGAACATGATAAGCTTCACTCCAGAAATATAATCATCCTCTTGATGTGTTGCACGTACATCTTCTTATCCAATAATACCTGTAACCAACAAACACAAAAACCAAAGCATCAAACCGAACAAAGAAAAACCACAACTAGATGTATTTCCAGACTTAGAAATAAAAACAAAACAAAGCAATAAAAGGATAGGATACTTGCGGGATGACTTACAAATAGGTACTCATAAAACATGTCCACAAGTATTGACACATAAACAAGATAGAATACATGCTAATCATGAATTGTGAATTTTCCATGTTCGAATTTTGTTCTTTTTAACAATATATAAACTTTCCTACACTTATCTTTTTTTGTAAAATACCTTTATATGCAATTAAGACGAGGTTAAAAACAAAATAAAGCATTTTCACAAATTATTCGAAACATGAAAATTTAACAATTATGATTAAGCATATATGACACAAACAAACAAATAAAATAAAAACATCAAACAATTAAAAACATGGGTTGCCTCCCAAGAAGCGCTTGTTTTTGTTCGAGTCACGAGCCTGACTCTACCCTTATTTAACGGAAATAGGGGAGGTTTTCCCTACACTTAGGATTAAGTGTGGGTGATAGTAGCGATACACACCCTTAGGGTGGAAATATGCCACGTGAGGTGAAGGGGGTGAGTGAATGGCTTCCTTCATCCTAAAACTACCCGGATAATAAGGGTTGATGGGTGGGTCGGTTCCTCTTTTGTCTCCTAGAAATATATCTAAGGATGGAAAGTTGTGTAAAGGTTGAGGTTCCGGTTCATCTACACTAGGAAATTCCCTGGAACTAAGAGTAAGGTTATCACTATAAGTATTCAAACCTATATCCTCTAGTGGTGCTTGTTCCAAGGGTTCTACCTCAATGGGGTTGCGAGTGTTCACGGCAAAGTGCAAGGCAAAAATTGAATCGAAAGATTCCCCCTCCCCCCAGACTAAAGTTAAACATTGTCCTCAATATTTTAAGGTAAGGGTCATCCTACGTAAATCTAAGGCCGTTTATTAATTATGCCAAATAGATAAACGTTAGTCGATAAGATTAGGATATCGGATGAGCAACGAAGGATAAGACTCGAGTGGAGAAAGACGAAACCACAAGCACGAGAGTCTTCAAGCTTTGGGTAAAACTTGGACATAAACAACAAAAACCACAAAACACGAGAAATGAAAAAGATAGACCTCCTCACGTCACACTTATTAGTAAGAAAATAGAAAGAAGATAGAATGATAAGCATGGGGTGCCAACCACGAAGCGCTTGTTTTTTAACGAGTCGTATAGCTTGACTCGCCCCGAATTCATTTGTTCTTGCGGGTGCATGTGGAAAAGATAATCTCCATTGAACTTCCGTTCAAGAGGTTTGGATAAACATTGAAGCATACGAAAGTTCCACACCGACGAGATACCCACGGCTCTAAATAGAAACTATAAGCGAAGATACCTGGGTCAAAAATGGTATCCTCATTCTCGAAGGAATGAAGAAGAGGGAATTCATAAAGATTCTGATAACAAATGTGAGAGAAAGATAATTGCAATCCTTAAAGGTAATCCTTACATTTGCCTTAGTCCGTAAAGCATCATTAAAACTCTCTAAGTCATGGTCTAAAAATACCTCAGAAGGGAGAGTAGGGATAGTATCATTAATAAGCAATTTCTCACGACAGATTATGTCTCCCTATGAGTCCTTAGAGAAAAAGTGATCATACTCCAGCGGATATATGATGTGAGAAAGTTCATCGGCAAACTCCTCGAGACAATAAGAAGAATCAATTGACGAATCATGATTTAGAAAAAATTCTAATTCTGATTCAAAATCAAAGTTATCGTCTTCATCCCTGGCGGGATGGGATCAATGTGAGCGAGTTCATCGGTGAACTTCTCAAGAAGAGAATCACTCTTATGAAGTAAATTCTTGAACTCGGGCTCCGAAGGATTTTCGTTAGACGGATTAACTTCTTTCATTTCTTCCATTTTAAGTTCCTTCGGAAGGAGAGAAGGTGACAGGTCATCGTTTAGCAATTTCTCAAGCTAAAGAATATCTCCCTCTGGATCAAAATAAGTATCATCAATTTCCAGTGAAATTGAATCATCAAGAGCAAGAAAAGCATCAGTCTCTTTCAAGAGAAGATCACAATCCTCGAAGGAGGTGAGAGACGCAATAACAGAATTAAAAGAGGGAGTGGGACTGCCACTCAATGGAGGAATTGATTTCTGATCGTCTTCTTCTACTAAAGGTTCATCCTCATCACTCTCATCCTCGTCGGAGTCTGTAAAGTTAATGGTGTGAGGATGACCTGGTCCATACTGACAATGTTGACTTATATATTTTTCTTGCTTGCCAAGGACCGCAATTTGTGTACTCAGTGCGGAAATTTCCTCGGAATAATGATCACTCAACATAGTAGTAGAGTGGTACTGAACATCAGTGTCCCACTGATAATGATGATGTGTCATATTTTCGATTAAATCATAAGCTTCTTGTGGAGTTTTCCGCATATTGCCACCGGCAGCCAACATGATTTTGTCTCGATCAATCGTAGTTATGCCATTATAAAAGGTTAGGATTTGATCAAGAAGCAAAATTTTGTGATCAGGACATTTCCATAACAAAGATTTGAATCGTTCCCAAGCTTCAAATACTGACTCCATGGGCAATTGCCAGAAATTCCGAATGTCTTTCCTAAGTTGCACTGTTTTAGAATGCGAAAAGTATTGTGATAGAAACCTGAGGAACAACTCTTCCCAAGTATGAATTGAGTGGGTTTTAAGAGTATAAAACCAAAATTCAGCGTTGTGGGATAAAGAGAATGGAAAAAGATTCAAACAAATGCTATCTTGAGAAACTCCTTTCTGCTTCATTGATTGAGTGATAGATATGAACTTGTTTAGGTGCTCGTTTGCATCTTCATCTCGAAATTCGTAGAATTGGCAATTTTGTCGAAGCAGTCGAACCATATAATTTTTCAATTCAAAATCTGTTCCCGGAACGGATGTTGGAGCGATCGGTCCTCCTCTACCGATAAGTGACGGATGATAGAAATCCTCCATGGTCTAAAGATCATGGGGATGATATGGTGACAAATCAATCATTGTGAAGAATTAAACGATGAGAGGGTAAAGAGATAAGAATTAAACTTTAAAGAGGATAGTGAAGATTTTTATAGGATTTTTATAAAAGAAAGGAAAAATAGAAAACAAATGAAGATAGAAGAAAAACAAATTTAAAACAAATTTTGAAAAAGAAAATATTTTTGGGTTTTTATATTTAAGAAAAATGGAAAAACAATATTTTTGTAATCGATTCGTCAACCGATTTCGTTTTCTTTTAGACTACTCGCAGAGTGGCGGAAGAGAAGAATGGATCTCTTTTCGGTCTGCAATTTAATGTCAAGACCTCCTTAAACCCCTTGTATAGGTCGTAGTCAAAAAGTAATCCGAAAGAATTAACTACACGATTTCTTTTGTTGTTGTTGTTTTTTTTTTTTTTTTTTTTTTTTTTTTTTAATTTTTTGGTGTTTTTAACACTTTAGGAAAAGTGTTAGTGGTTTTTTAAATTTTTACTTTTTATATAAGAAAATATTTAAAAGAGAAAATGATAACTTCACGGGGAAGGATCTTCAAAACACGAATCGTCGAACGGGAATCAAAAACTCACTTCAAACCTTCCCCGGCAGCGGCGCCAAAAATTGATTGTTACAATTATATCTCCAAGGTAATACAAAGGAAATATGTATTCCCGAGTCGTTTTCCCAACGAAGGAATGAATGGAATTATCGGTTTGAGTCGTGATTGTGTCGTGAATAGTGAAAATAAGAGAGATTTGGATTTTTAGGCTACAATAATGAAATGAAAGCGAAAAAGAACTAACAAAACAATTAAAACAAGAATATGAAGCACACGTAAGTAAAAACATAAAGAAAACTAAAAACGAGCACCTATCGGACTAATCCCGAGCCTAAAAAGTGAGATCTTAGAAATGCTAACCCTAGATATGAAAAACTATTTTTCCTAAGTCGTATTTGATAAAAGAAAATCTAAAAAAAAGGGAATTATTTTTTTGATTAATAATTTATTTATTATGATTTAAAAACTCTTTTAAACTGATTAAATGTTAAAAAATACTAAATGACTTCAAAAAAAATTCAGAAACTTTGCAGAAAAGTGCTTAATTATATAAGGATCCTAGGAAAAGTAAAATGGAGGTGACTGCTTATAGGCAGAATATAAGCTAAGGCAAATGGGGAAATAAGCTAATAAAATAACAAAAGTTATAAAGCAAACTGAAATAAGCTATCAAATCAAGAATCAATCCTAAATAAGCTAAAGCAATCAGAAAAAGCAGAAAAATAAGCATAAAACACAGAATCACAATAAGCTATTAAACACTGATGCAGGGTAAAATAGTCTACTAATGTAATTTTAAGCTAAAGAAAAAGCTATCAAAACATTAAGCAGAACTTTAAAACCTTAATCATCAAAAAGAATAAGCACCAAAGAGCTTATAATCCAAATATCAGATCTGAAAGGGCTTATAAAGAGCTTAAAAAGAAACTAAGAAATAGGTTGCTTCGGACTGATGCACAACTATGGGATAATCTATTAAGCACATACACAAACTTCTAAAAGGTAAAGTTCAAACTTAAATAAGCTAAGAAACACTAAAGTGATCCTAAATAAGCAAATGAAATCAGAATCAGCTAAACCAATAAGGAACAAGCAATTAGAAACCAATTAAGAAATTAAAGCACACTTGCAGGCCTAAACAATCCAGAAGAGCAACTTTAAGCTAAAGAAAAAGCTATTAAACAATAAGCACATCTACCAATATCATACACCAATAAGCACTTAGAATAAGAATCAGACAAAATAGAGCTTATTAAGTGCTTATAAATAAGCTAAAAAGATTGCTATTCAAGGCAAGTGTATACTGATTACTCTTGCTGAGTAGGCCACTTTTAAGCTTATAAAATAAGCATTAATAAGCTGAGATAAGGTATGAAATCTATTCATCAGTCAAGAACAATGATCAATCCACTATAGAAATGAAATTCAGCCATTACTCTTTAGCAATAAGCACTTAAAGTGAGATCTAAAAAGTGCTACTCAGTCTGATATAGAAATCTATGTTTTGATGTAGGTTTTGACTAAAATTTAACACAAATCACTTCAAATCAATATGATATGAAACTAGCTCCTAGAAATCAACTTAATACACTAAATTGAACATAAAAATTGTAAAACAAGGACTAATAACTGATTTCTAAATAATAAGCTAATAATGGCAGTTATAACTAAAAACTTGAAAATCCAATAAAAACATGCAAAACTATTAAAATAAGCTTAGATCTTACAACCAACAGCTTATACCACTCACAATAAGCTAAACCAAAACTAACCCATTGGTCAAACTTAGAAAAGTAGCCAAAAAGTCAACAAAATGGCTTATGCCAAACACCCACTTATACTAAACTGTTTTTTATTTTAAATGAATAAGGCCTTAATAAGCAAAAACTTTGAACGACAAATGATCTATCAAGTACATTAAGAACTGAAAAGTAAAATTAAACTGAAAATAAGCTCAAAGAATAAGCAAATGTGTTGGTCCACCGGTTATGGATCCAAGTAGCCTTGTTACTTGTTAGACGACTTGGATAAATCCAAATCAATCTAAGTAAGAAACTCTAACAGGTTGTTTATTGCTAATGCGGAATCTTAACAACAAAAAATGAAGAACACAAGATAACTAACTTCATATTTTCTATTAACTTTCACAATGTCGTACGTACATACTAATAACCCATAGAGTTCCTTTTACACATCAAGGAAACCCTAGATACAAAACGTATAGAAGGATATACGTATCTTCTCTAAAGATAACTACGTATCATTTCCTAACTTATAGCTAACAAACTTCCTATAAATCATAAAAAAACTTAACATACAAAGTCAACCAGACTTAACTAAGAATCTGTCTACCAGACTTAACATTGACTAGACAGACTTAACTATGCTACAATTATAACTAACAGACTTAACTACATAATCCAACATACTTAAGTCTGTTCTTCTCCTTAAGTCTTCTTGTGATAATTCCCAACAATCCTCCCCTAACTTCATCTTCATGCTTCATGAACTTCAAGTTTCTTCTGAATAAGCTTCTGAGGATTGAATCTTGAAGTCTTGGAATTATCTGAATCTCTAACTCTTCAAAGCTTGACCTTGTGCAGCAACTTTGACTTCAATAAGCTCTCCACCATCTGATCTAATCTTTTCAGCAACCATGACTACTTGTACATCAATTCTTTTAAGTTTCATACTATTCTCATAACTTCCAAGTGTGTTAACTCCTGTGAGAGGTGAATCATTGAAAATTAATCGATTTGATGTCTCTTTACCAGATAGCCATCACTACTGGAGTAACCAATGTTTTGGTGTGTAAGACCATGGTACATTGATAACCATATAATTTTTAGCAAACCATCAGCTTATCAACGGATTTGTTTTGTCTTTACCAAAAGCCGTTTGCTTTTGGACTAGCCAATTCTTTGGTGGAATACACCTCGCCTTGGTGAATTGATTACCAGTTATCGTTTTCCACAACCTTTACCACAAGCCATAATCTTGTGGGCTAGCCAAATCTTCACTATCTTAGATATGGTGAGTTGATTACCATACAATTTTTGGCAAATTGTCAGCCATAAACGGATTTGAGCTATCTTTACCAGAGCCGTTTTCTCTGGATTAGCTAGTCCTTATTTGGGTTAGACATGGTGGACTGATGACCATTTGTTGTGTTAGTGATATGCACCTTCACCAAGTAGGAAGTTCCAGTAGTCCTACTTATCAACTTTGAAAATTCTTTCAAACATTCTTAAACACCCCAATATGGTTCCTTTAAAGATTATACCTTAATCAGATCTAACAGCTGTTCATACCCTTCATCTTTCTCATCGGCATATAACTTATTTTCCATCATTGCTTTGCAGACCCTAGGTGGTAGGGGATACTCCACTTCTGCCAACATGTAAATATGAGCTTTCTGCAATGATAGGCAATGTACCTAACAGCTTCCAAAGTACGTCCAACTAACAATCTCTTGTTGGTAAGGCAACTTCCATACTTCATCAGTGCTTGAAGGTGGCTTAAACATGATCTTTAGATCTTCCCAGAATACCCTCTCAAACTCCTCTTCAGGTGTATTATCTCCATGTTTGATGTTTACCAGCTTATAAAGCTCTTGGAGATCTTCCCTACTCAAATCATTCAATAACCCTGGGAAATTGACATACACTACATCAGTGTTATTTTCTCTTATGATCTGATATGCAACTCTCAACCCAGTCCTAATAATCTGATATTTGAAAATCTTGGGTGGTTGGGTTAAGGTTTCAGAGATGGTTCCTATAGTGAATCCCTCAGATGACGTCTCTTCTTCTTCTTGTTGCACTACCTTCTTTGCTGTCTTGCTTCTTGTTAGGATCTCTGGGAAATAAGAGTTTCATTGTTGCTGCCGATAGTGTTAAGCTGGTTCCTGCCGATAGCTTTGGTTCCTGCTGAAAGCTCATTGCTGCCGACAGTGTTATCTTGTTTCTGCCGATAGTGTTGTTGCTGCGGATAGTATTATTTGTTATCCGTATATTTAGAATGTTTGTTAAGATTTATTTTTAGAAGAGATTGTTGTTTATCTCTTCACACGTTTACTTGTAGAACGGGTTAGGGTTAGGTGATCTTGTTAGTATAAAAGATAAACCCGTCTATGAGTTTATGTACGCCTTTAACACCTTTAACGTTTTTAATATTAAAGAACACAATTCTTAGTTCATAGTTTGATCCATAGAGGATCATTGTTCGTTTAGAGTTTTCTTCTTTATAATACTTGCTGTTTAGTTTCCGCATAAACGCTTGTATTGCATACAGAGGTTCTTGTTTATACCAAGCTCAATCAAGCTCGAAGTACTCGATCCTACACTTCTCCTTGCAATGCTTTTTCTCTTGTACATATGATGATGGGCTTTTTCACTTCTTCTTTAACCTTTTTCACTTCACTTGATGCCTTTTCAACCTCAGGCTCTTTTTCAGCCATCTTCTCAGCTTCTACAACTAGCTCAGTATCTATCACCTTCTGTTTCTTGAAACTGTATCTGATAGAATCTTCATAGTCAGTAGGTTTGTACCCTTGATCTCTTTCATAAGCCCTTTGAAATAATTGTAGAATATCTTTATATGACCTTCCTTTCATCTGTTCATAGGTTGAGTGCATCATATTCTTCAGATATGTCTTCATAGAATGCATCTGTTCTTGCTTAGATATTTTCTTAGGGATCTTGGTTTTCTTCTGAATCAGCCTTATCTTTGACATGAAGTCCCCCAAAGTATCTTCATCTCTTCTAGCATTTATAAACTATGCTAGTTGTTTGGCTCTCTCCTCTGTAGTCAAACCTGGAACTGATTTAAGTTCCTTAAACTTTGCCATCAGCTCTTCATCTTCTTCAATCATGGACATAAAAGGATCTGCAGACTCTTCTGATAGCCTTTTTGCAAGTAGCCCATCTTGCCTTTTCTGTTCTTCTTCCTTTTCCATCTCAGCCTGTTCATCTGCTTGTAATCTAGCAATCTCATCTAGAGATGCTTCTTCTTCTTCTTCTCTTTCTTGCCTTTTTGATCTCTTTGGTTGAGGAGTTTCAATTAAAATCTCCTTTCCTTTCCTCTTAGCACCAGCATATTGTTCCTGAACAGACTTATCAACCTCACCAGACTTAATGACATCATAACCAAAATTAACCTCAGTAGAATTAACGCCTGACTTAATTTCTTCCTTCTCAGCAGACTTAATCACTTCTTCTTCTTCTGATTCATCAATTCTCAGTTTCCTCTTAAGCTTCTTCTTATGTTGAATTTTCTTTAAGGAAGTAGCTAATGTCTCAACTGCTTCCATAGCATCTGGACTGATTTCATCTTTGTCTTTATCAGCAGCTTGAGAAGGTGTCTTAAAAACTTGTTCTCTATCACTCCTCCCCTGTTTGGAAGAATTTTCATCTTCACCCTCTTGGTCATCAAGATGAACTCCTTTCTGCTTCATAACCTTTTCCATCCTTTTGACTTTCTTCACCAAAGTGATAACAGCATCACTCAACACCTTGTTTGCCTGCTCTAAGGTGGATACTCTCTTAACCAAAGTAGGCACTAATGTGAGAAGCTCATCCATAGTTATTGATGTTGATTCCTCCTCCTGGGTAGGACTTGGAACCTGGGTTTGCTCTGGTGGTGAAGGTGGTGTAGGTGTAGGTGCTTTGTGTTGAGATGGTGATGGACTCGGTTATGGTGAGGGTGAGCTTGGTGTAGATGTGGTTGACCTGGGTTGTTGCTGGGTTTGCTCCTCATGAGTTGGCTCCACTTGTGCAGCACCAGATGTACCTGCAATGTTAGTGGCACCAGCAAGCATAGCTGGAAGTAATGGCCAATGGGCCCCATCAAAACCTCTTTTCATATTAGCAAAGATTTTATCTTTAAAGGCCACACTTACATATGTCTGCATTTTATTTTCTGTTTCAAAATTCAAAATCATTTGCAGAAATCTTAGGTACATTAAAAACTTTTGTTTATTATTTACATTTGCTTCCATGCCATCAAAAATCAGTTTTGAAAAATTACATTTCCTTCCAAGTGACAGACACACCAGTGCAGAAACAATGTTGCTTCTAAACTGATCCCATCCGCCACTCTTGGGACTGAGGCAATGGAGCAAATGATGTAATAAAAACTTCCAATGTGGTGAGAAAAAGCTCTTCCAAAAGGTAAAAGTACCATCAGTGGGATAACCTATTGTTTTCATACCCTCTAAAAGTTCTTTGTTGGGCAATATATAGTCCCCTAAAGCATCATCCAAATGAAGACTACTCCTTATGGATGCTTCAGTAATAGTGAATTCATGTGTATCTATTGTTGCCCTTAATAGTGGTGTCCCATCAGCAAGAGTCTCAGAGGTAACAGACCCCCAAGACTGCTTAACTAGGGAAGTATAAATTGTAGGATTATGAGTTAAAGCATACTGAATTGAAGAACCTCTCAAGAAATCTACAATCTGCTCAAAACCTTCACTTTTGGTTGGTTTCTTCAAGAAACCAACCTGGTTGTGCTTGTCACAACACTTTAGCGAAGCCATAGATGAGATAATGAGTAAGTGATGGTTGAGAATTATATTAGGGTTTGCGAATGCGTAGTGTAAAACAGAGGATCGTAGGCCGAAAATAAAGATTATTTAAAATTAAAAGTAAATAATGGATAAAAGTGAAAAATTTATCAAATTTTAT
Organism: Artemisia tridentata subsp. tridentata; assembly: GCA_021014915.2. Lineage (NCBI taxonomy): Eukaryota > Viridiplantae > Streptophyta > Magnoliopsida > Asterales > Asteraceae > Artemisia > Artemisia tridentata. The sequence continues at coordinate 350,437,575 of CP139502.1, read as the reverse complement.
CCTTATATACTTCTTTCCCCCGAAAATTAAGTAACGGTAATATTTTATAAGGAAAATCATTATTTGACAGACCAGACCTAATGGTAATAAATTTTATTACATTTTACACTACCAGACTTAAAACCGGTCAACCAGATTTAATCACTGACTCACCAGACTTAACTAAAGGATCAGACTTCCACGCATAACAAACAATATCAAGGCTTCGTATCACCACCAATCCATGTCTTTCCTGCAAATGTTAGTCCTAACACCAAGAAGAACATACAAACAAACAATTTTACAGTCAAAGTTAAGAAAAATTAACTACCAGAATTAAAACAACTACCAGAATTAACTCCTAAAGCTACCAGAATTATCTAAAATTAAACAAAATTACTAAGTACTGGTTATTATACAAACTCTACATTTAACCTCCCCTTAATTCCAGCTATGGGTTCATCATACCAATACTAACCACTAAGTAATTAAACCTAGGGCCATCAAAAGCTTTGGTTAAGAGGTCTGCAACATTGAAGTCTGTGTGTATCTTTTCCACTCTAATTAATTTCTTTTAAAAGCAATCCTTAATGAAGTGATGCCTTATTTTTATATGCTTAGTTTTAGAGTGATACACAGGGTTCTTAACTATATAGATAGTGCTCTCATTATCTATGTGAATTAGAGTGTTCATAAAGTTCAAACCATAATCCAACATTTGATTCTGAATCCACAAGACTTGACCACAGCAATTAGCAGCAGCTACATATTCAGCTTCAGTTGTTGATGTAGCCACAATAGTCTGCTTCTTGCATTGCCAGGAAATCAACCTTCTACCAAGAAATTGACAACCTCCTGTTGTGGATTTCCTGTCAAGACTTACTCCAGCATAGTCACTATCTGAATAGGCTGTCAGGTCAAAAGATGACTCTCTAGGATACCAAGGACCCAAATTGGGTTTGCCCTTTAGGTACCTAAAGATTCTCTTCACAGCATGTGGATGTGAAGTCTCGAGAGTAACCTGAAAAACAAACATAGACTGCATACATCATGTCAGGTCTAGAGGCAGTAAGATACATTAGAGAACCTATCATTGATCTGTAGAGGTGCACATCCACATCATCAGCATCTTCATCCTTTGTCAATGGCACCTTGTTCTCTATGGGAGTGACTGCAGTCTTCACATTTGCAAGATCAAACTTCTTTAGGATCTCAGCAACATATTTGTCTTGAGAGATAAAGAGTCCATCTTCTTTTTGCTTCACTTGCAGTCCTAGGAAAAATGTGAGCTCACCCGTGGAACTCATCTGAAACCTTTCGTTCATTAATGCCTCAAACTTCTCACACCAAGACCTCTTTGTAGAACCAAAAATAATATCATCCACATAAACTTGAACCAGAATGATGTCCTTCTTGTTCCTTTTGATGAACAAGGTCTTGTCTATTACACCTCTGTAAAACCCTAAAATCTTAAACGTGTAAAAGACCAAAATGCCCCTACAACTTTGAAATTAAATTAAAGCTTATATAAGTGCCAAATTAAATCACAAAACCTAGGTAGCTAAACCACATATGATATGAAATATTTATGTGACACCATTTAATAATTACAAGACACAAGAAAATAAATTTTGACACCTTAAAATTTTGTATATACCGAAGTATATATATAAGTTGTATTTAAATTGATTTTTAATGTAAAAAGAAAAGGATAATACCAAATAAAAATGGCATGTGATCACAACTTTGAAATATTCTGATTTGGTGAGTTAAATGCCGTGTGATTAGGTCCAAATTCTCCCCAAACCTTCGGCAAATTTTCCCTATTTAATTTATTCTACCCTTCCTTCTTTTAAAAACAATCCGAGAATCATAAACACTAACAAATTCACCCATCATCTCATCCGAATTTCTGAGCTTTAAAGACCAATTTTCCTGTGTCCCTTACCTCCCATAGAAGCCAAGAAAAATATATTTGAAGGTGTGCATAGCCCGATTTGATCCAAAGGAATTTTTCCCCTTGTCGAGTAGATTATTGAGGTATAATTCATTTTGTATCATCCGATCATTGTAAAATTTTTTTGTTATTTTTCCCATGTCCCTCACATCATATATGATCTGCGAAAAATAGATTTGGGGTCGTGCCTTGCTCGATTCGCTCGTGGAGAATTTATTGTCAATACGTGAGGTATATTCTGAAATAAATCATTCGAGCCCTATAAAATTCGTTCATCATTTTTCTCATACTCCTTATGACGTATATCCTCTGTTAAAAATGATTACAAGGTCGTGGGATCATTCGTTTGCTCGTGGAGGAATTCTTTGTGTCGATTGCTTATTGTGGGACAAGAATTCATTACGCCCGTTCTACACGTCCAATATTTGGTTTGGTATTTTTATAGTGATTCTTACATCATATAAGCTTCATGAAAAATATTAGAATCGAGCCATGCATGATATATAATTAAATTGTGAATTTAACCTTTAAAAAGTAATAAAACCCTAAATAATTCTATACGAATTTTCATGGCATGAAATCTATTTTATTTGAACTCCATATAATACATATGAACTCAGAAAAATGTTATTTCGAATTATTGAAGCCTATATGAGTCGTGGTGAATTAAACTTGAAATCGGATTTTAGAAATAAAAAGAAAAGAAATAAAAATAAAAAGAAAGGAATTAGGGTTAGGGTTCCATGGGTTAAATCTGGTCAATTAATGCATTTTAAGGTAGTGGTAATGATTGTCTCATGATGGGGAATTTTAGGGTTTATTTTTGTATAATAAGAATGTTATACGATTTACATTTTAAATAGACAAGGGTGTGTTTTGTAAATTATGAAACTTGTGGGGTATTTTTAGAACATTATTAAGATTGGTACTAAAGTGTTAAAAATATAAGTTGAGGGTGTCATGTGTAAATTTTGCATTTAAAAGGTTTATTTTGATTAATTAAATAAATATTAATTCGATTTATAATTAAATGAAAGAGAGGGACTAAAAATGTAATTTCTGGAAACTTAAGGTTGATTTGAGTAATAAAATATATTCAGGGGGGTTGTGTGTAATTTTGGTAATTTAATGTCTTAATATGTAATTACAAATAATTAAAGGTTGAAATTGTAAATTAAAGGGCTTAATATGTAACTTTGATAACTTGAGGGACTTGATGTGTAAATGATGAATAATTAAGGGTACATTCGTATAACATGTGAAAATAAGTACTCATTGTGTAAATTTGATTAATTAAGGGTTTAATGTGTACTTATGGATATAAAAAGGTTTAAAGTGTAACTTAATAAAATAAAGGGTGAAATTTGTAAATTATGAAACCGTGAGGACCAAATGTATAAATCTGATCAAGTATACCCTATTTCCATTTAATAATGATTTAATTAAATTATATGACACAATCCTGCTAAATATGGAGACTTGCTAATTTTGGAAACCTGCTTAAAATGGAAAGTATACTTAAAATGGAAAAGCAATTAATTAAGAATGAATTGTAATTCCCTTCTACTCCTTTAGGTGTGAAGAAGGAGAGACTTTGAGCTGTTTCCCATATCCTGTGCTTTGTTTCTGTTTTGCTTTCGTCATAAGGTACAGATATTCTGCTCTTTGTATAAGGAGCCTTCGGCCTCTTACTTTGATTCGTATTAGGGTTTCCTAAGCCATTGCTATGTTCCCTACATTGTGATTTGGACCTTTGATATTTGAACCTTTGACATGTGAACCTTTGATATGAACCTTGAGATTTGGACTATGATTATGACTTTGTGAACCATTGCTTTGATATGAACCTTTGACCCTTAACCCCAGTTTGATACCCGAGCCAAATGTGTTCCTAGCCATGAAGGTAACATGGCCATGTCTTTGATGCACCACTGACATGACTCTAGTGTACTCGAGTGATGTTGTACACCGTCCCCATTGTGATTGTGATAGGCGCGCTTTATATTTATTATGGCCAATGTGATTTGTGTGGGGGGCGTATGGATGCATCCTAGATTTGTATTGTGATTGTGATATTGTGATATGTGATATGTGGTGACTGATGATGGGTGCAATCCACGTCTTTCACAAAATGTGGGAGCTGATCACTCCATTGTGATACATGAGGACACCCCTCATATTATCCGGTTACTAAAGAGGTATCCCCTCTAGATTTGCTACAGGATTGTGATATGTGATGTGGATTGTGTGGGCTCGTGGTGGATTACTGTCCTAAACCTTATTCTTTATTTCCTTTTCCTATATCTCATTCATTATGATATGTCTGTTCATCTCCATTAAATTTTGTTTCCGTTTATTATATATCTGTTCACTGGGCTTTTTAAGCTCAGCCGCATTTCTTTTCTTGCGGCAGGTTTTAGTAGGAAGCCAGGAGCTTGGGTTTGCTTTGGGATGAGAGATTAGCTTGAAGACGATACCTTAGTTTTAGTATTCATTTATGTATGACTTCGTAGATTTGGTATATTTTCCTTTGTAACGTTGTAAACCATTTGTATTATGTAAGTGGTATGTTATGCGTGGTTTTGCAACCTTACAACAGGTTTTACCTCTCGAGGGATCTCAAGAGGCTTACAACCTCACCAGGCAGTGTACCTGACCGATGTAGTATAGTGTAGTGGTAAGTACGGGGGATTGATCGTTCTCCACAGGGAATAGTGTTCGTTGGGTATGAAAAACTACTCTAATAGGTCTAAGGGTGAGAGAAGATTCTTTTTATGTTTTTTTAATTTTATGAAAGCAAGTAAAATCTCAGGTTTTGGAAGAAGGGGCGGAATTAGTTGCTAATCAACTAACCCAAATTACTACGAATGCAAATAAAATAAGATAACAGAAAATGAAAATGTGGTGAAACTTATGTGGAGAGAAATGTGCTTACTTAGATTTCCTTACTCCCTAACTATCTTTTACCGGTTGATTAGTGTGTATTAATTGCGTGGATGACGGGTGTATTCCTTAATACCAATCGTGGGGTGGCGTACGTACTTCCCCAACTCTACAAGCTCCTACTTCACTCCTATGTCGAGCCGGCTAGGAAGCTCCTAACATGGGATCACTAGAATTCGCTTGTGCATTAAATACAACCATAAAAACCTTAGTACGCATTGGTTCATGTTTCTTAAGACGTTCAAGCAAGTTACCGAATAGGAAGTTAGCCAGTTTTCTTAAGCCTAACATAGATGAACAATCATCCAATACAACTAATAACACACTAATAACCAATAATCAATAGCTAGGTTTCATTAGATCTAAGCAAACACAAGATAAATCTAGCCTAGCATGTTAAACAAAAGACAAGAACAAGATAGAATCAAACAACACATAGACATATTGAATGATTAATTGATAACTTATCTTCAATGTAACATGGAAGATCTCAAGGCAAAAAGCCTTGAAAAAGCTGCTAAAATCGTCTTAGGGTTTTTACACACAAAGTTCCTCAATAAGTTCCACACTAATGACAAAAAATTACAAAACTATATATAGACTTTCAGATCTGACGGCGTCACGTTATGGAGTGTGACGCCGTCACCTCGCCGCTTTTAGGGTTCCCGGATGGCCTTCTTGACGCCGTCCCTCTTTAGCTCTCAAAAATCCGTTCTGGCTTATCAAGGCTTGACGCCGTCAGACTTAGGGGTGACGCCGTCCCTCTTTAAATTAAGCCGTGACGACCTTGATCACATTAAAGCGTGACGCCGTCAGAATTCCATGCAAATTTCTCTGGCTTATCATGAGTAATTTTCACATCCACCACTTTTGCCAAGCCATGACGCCGTCCAGAACAAATCCTGACGCCGTCAAAGGTAATTTCCAGCACAATTTTGAGACTTTGTCGTTTTCTTCACTTTTATGCTCCAAAAACGTCCAAAATGCCTCCTTTTCCAGATTTCTCCTCAAAAGTACCTAAAATGACAAAAGGAACGATTTAGGGCAATATTTGATCAAATAAATACGATTTAGGCATTAAATGACCCCTTAAAAGCGGTACACTTTTCGCTTCATCAAATACCCTTACACTTGAGATTTGTTTGTCCTCAAGCAAATGCGCTTTTATTCTAATCAAAATACAAGTTAGGGGTCATTTAATGCTAACATAAAAGTAATTGCAACAAATAGTCGTTCCACTTTAATCATAATAAGCACGGAGATTACATACTAGCACCTCACAAGTAGTGTTTAGATACTCACATCTCTCAAGTGTCATCAAAATAAATCTCATAAATGAAAACGGATAATATCTCTCACTACCTGTCATAGCAAATAGATTATCATAGGCTTGGGAAAGGATCGAAAACCTCCTCCACTAGGCGTAAGCACCTAAGATAAACTATCAAAGAGGGCTTTTAAATGGGTTATAACGTTAGGTGTAGGGATATGATAAACACGGTTTTGTTGGATAAGCGATATTTTACTGGTGGCTAGTTAAAGATCTTGATCAATTACATGTACTATACAATGTTGCTAAGCCAAGACTCGACTCAATCTTAAGCTAAAAACAAAATAACAAAAACATAAAATAAACATAAATTGAAACGGGATGGTAGTCCGTATGTTTTTTCTACTTTTCTTTTTCTCATTTTTTTGTATTTTTCTTGATTTTTTTTTTTTTTTTTTTTTTTTTTTTTTTTTTTTTTTTTTTTTTTTTTTTGACATACACTCTTGCCCTACCATCCAAAATAATACATCATAGGGGCATTGCATTCCCCTTACACTTGAACTTTTACATAACTTTACAAATTACTATTCTAATGACTCGAATTAAGATAATCAAAACACTTGGAGTACTTTTAAAATATTTAGCACATATGGGGGTAATAAATGATGTTCTTCCCCATTACTCCATTACACTAGTACTTTACCCATGAGTCCCAATCGTCCCAAAACAATATGTACAAGGATATGACTCGACTTAGCAACCATGTAATCAACTAGATAATTAACTTGGGTTTAAACAAATGTTGTCACAATAATGCACTAAAGATGAGTGCATACAAGGTAGGCTAAGGCGATTTGGGTGTACATTTAAGTGGGGTGTAACAAATTCTTCCTTTAAGTAAAATGCTTAAAGGTCGAAACGAAAAGATAGGCTCTGAGGGGTGTACTAGGGGTATCGTGTACTAAAAATGAGTACAATGCAAAGGGTGTGGGGGAATTACTTGACCAATGTAGCCAAAGTAATTATAACAAAAACACAGGTGTAAAACAATGGGTTAATCCTAATGCCTCTTATCATGTAGTAAATCTAACTACACGAATGTAGTCTCACTTGTGGCCTCGGAATGGTCCTAACGCAAGTTCTAGAATCTAAGTGCTACCGGTACACACATCATAGCATAAATGCTTTTCCTACTAATTCTAGGGGCGAACCTCGCATATTTAGGGGTGGAAAATTTTTTTAGTGGTACGGTTTTTGTGCTAGTCATATAACTCCTATCCATGAGACGCTCATTAAGATCAAAGTTTCACTCCTATATGTTGTAAAAAATTTTAAATTTGGCACTAAAATTACCCTAACAGGTATTTCTCTCAGTTTTATTACACATCTATTATTAAACAAACAAAAATCAAGCGTAATAGCATTCTCTAATCGTACTTTTACCCCCCCTTACACTTAAGATGAACATTGTCCCCAATGTTCAACTAACAAGATGTAAAAGTAATAAGGTAAAAGAATGAAATCAAATACTCCCCTGATTCGCTCGGTGGATAATGTGATAACACGGTTAGATCTTCTTCCAAAGTAATGTTGAAGCTCCATGACTAATGCATCGCCAAAAGCTTGATTCCACATACATTTCCTTGTCCAAAATAACCTGTTAAACCTGAGAAAACAAACACGAAAACCTGCATAACATCGGCGGGATAAAATCTATATATAAGGATATAATGCTTGTGGAATGATAATTTTGCAGATTCCTGGAGATTATAAGTTAGAGATTTAATAAAAACTTTTTATGAAAACAAAACTTTCAAAAATTTTCAGAAAATTAAACCTGACGCCGTCAGGTTGTAAATCCTGACGCCGTCAGAAATGATCTGACAGAATTCTCATGTTAAGTTTCCGGAAAATTTTTGGAAAAACCTATACCTTACTTCCTGGAATTCCTGCAAAACATCATTATGACTCGATACAAGCATTTGACTCAAACAAATACTAATATGTATGTTAATTTATTATTATTATGATTCATGTTCATTTGTTCTAATAAACCGATTTAGATTTCCCTTACACTTAACTTTTGCAAAATACCTTTATATGTAGTTAAGACGAAGTTAAAAACAAAATAAAGCATTTTCACAAATTAGTTTTGAACATGAATCAATAATAATAAAATTTAAACACACATACGGAAACAAATAAAATCAAACAAACAAATAAACACACAAAGCAAATAAAACTTGGGTTGCCTCCCAAGAAGCGCTTTTCTTTATTAACGAGTCTTGTAGCTAGACTCAAAGTCACGTACATTACGTGATTCCATCATTCATAATGACGTATCCCTGATAGATATAATCCTTGTTATCAGGGTGGTGGTGTCTCAATCGCTCGACATTCGCTATCACTTCACCTCCTCCCTTGCTGGTCAAGCTTACTACCCCATCTTGGTGTAGACTTTTAATTGTGAATGGTCCGTACCACCAGGGACTTGGTTCATCGGTAGGTGCTTTTGTTTCTGAATGCCTTAGGAGTACTGAGTCTCCTTTTGTAAATTCCACGGGGTTATTGGTTTGCTCATCAGCCTCAATATAATCGTCATTTCCGCCCTTACATTCTCTAATCTCATTTTCTTTGTAATTCTTAATCCTTGCCTCCCATGCACGGATTTTCTCTCGAACCTTACCACGGATTATGTTGGGGTTCGCCTCCATCTTCTTTTGTAGAGCAACATCTCGTATATGTCGTGGGATCGTTGGGAAGTTTATTGTTTTCTTCCCCTTCTTCATTAGGATGGCACTATTTCCTTAATCGATTTGTGCCCTAGTGGTAGCGAGAAAGGGTGCCCCAAGGATTATTGGCATATTCATATCATTCCTCTCAATAATCATGAAGTCGACCGGGTACAGGAATCCGGCAACGTTGACCAACACATCTTCTGCAATTCCTAACGGGTACTCATAAGAATGTTTTGCAAAGGAGAGTTTAGTACGGGTGATGGATGGCAGTTCGTCGGTTAACTGGACATAAACGGATAAAGGCATCAAATTTACGTCGGAACCTTGGTCAGCTACCGCATCCAGATACTTGAGTTTTCCAATGCTGCATGGTATTTCGAAGACCCCGTAGAATTCCTGCTTTTCCACTAACTTTTGTCTTATGAGGCACTCATACAATTGCCCTCCGGGTAATGTGTCGGATTCATCATCCGGTTCCACCCTCTTGGACTCCTTGTTGGGTAGATGAGTACGTCGATAGTTTCCCACCCAATTGTTTATGGTTTCCTTGTTTATTACGTGCTTCAAGTAATGCCTCACTTGTTGTGACTTTGGTGGCTCTTCCAATCGGCGCTCCTTAGAGGGCGCCTCCTTGCCTTTGTCTGAATTGCATGTGTAGGCATTGGTGTTTCCGTCATTAAGTGGGACGAGGTCAATTTTGTTAACTTCCATAGTTATCAACTTCCCTCTTCCATCATTTTCGCTCTCTTGGGCGATGAAGACGGCATTAACACATTTAGTGTTGGGAACTTCAACATCTTTTCGCACTAGCACATTTTTAGGAGCTTTTGTATTTGTGTATTCTTTCAAGAGGTTCATCATCTCCGCCATCTTCTCTTCCATTTCCTCCTTCTGTTTGTAGATGGCTTCCTCAAATTTTGCCAACCGTTCGGAGTGTTTTGACATGTATTCTCTCATTCGAGCTTCGAATGTTGGACTAAGTTCCTGAGGTGGTGAATTGGGTTGAGCGTGCTTATGGAAGGGTTTATTATTTTCCCTACGGGGTGATTCGGACAATGGTATTTGTTTAACGCTTGAGACCGAGTTAATTGTTGCTTTTTGTGGACTTAAGGGTCTCTTTTGCTTTTCCATAAGATATGCAACCCTTTTCTCAAGTTCACTAACGCTTTCCTCAGTGATTTGATTGGCTGTATCGGGCGATGAATATGTCTTGACCGCCGAGCGTACGTCGTGGGAAACTTGCCACAATTCATCATCGTTGGATGCAAGCTCATCAATGATCTCCCATGATTCCTCGGCGCTTTTGTCACGCAATCTGCCCCCGACGGCTCGATCGATGGCACGCTTGGTGTGGTAATCAACATGGTCATAGAAGATTTGGATTTGAAGCCAGAGATTTATGCCATGATGAGGGACTTTTTGGAGTAAGTCCTTGAATCGAGTCCATGCCTCGTAGAGGGTTTCGCCTTGACGTTGTTGGAACATCAAGATATCATTCCTTAGCTTGGTAGTTCTTCCCGGTGGGAAAAACTGAGCAAGGAAACGAGTGGTGAGATCATCCCAAGAGGTGATGGATCCTGCGGGTTGACGCTCTAGCCATTGACTAGCTTGGTCCTGCAGAGAGAATTGAAAGAGACGCAGTCGGGTCGTCTCTCGAGTGGCAACATCAAGGTCTATAGAATCAACGATTTTGAGAAAGTCCTTGAGATGTTGATTAGGATCTTCAGAACGAAGTCCATGGAATGCGCATCCGCTTTGCACCAACCGGATGGTGTCGGATCGCAAGGGAGTGACATTGGCTCCTTGAGTGAGCTCAATGGTGTTTCGATAGCCATGGTGGCTAGGACGGGAGTACTCTCCTAAAGTACGGGCTCTAGGAGGTTGTGGTGGTTGTTGTGGTGGTGGGTTGTTAGGATTAAGGATATTACCATCTTCCATGATGTCGAATGGTAATAGTTACGAACAAAGAAACGAAGAAAATAGATAGACTAAAGAAAACCTAGAAAAAGAAAATAAAAATCTCACTTAGAAAGGAATCTAGTGAGTAGACCTATAAAATAAAAAATTCAACCTAAACAATAAATATTCCCCGGCAGCGGCGCCAAAAACTTGATGCGTGGTTTTGCAACCTTACAACAGGTTTTACCTCTCGAGGGATCTCAAGAGGCTTACAACCCCACCAGGCAGTGTACCTGACCGATGTAGTATAGTGTAGTGGTAAGTACGGGGGATTGATCGTTCTCCACAGGGAATAGTGTTCGTTAGGTATGAAAAACTACTCTAATAGGTCTAAGGGTGAGAGAAGATTCTTTTTATGTTTTTATAATTTTATGAAAGCAAGTAAAATCTCGGGTTTTGGAAGAAGGGGCGGAATTAGTTGCTAATCAACTAACCCAAATTACTACGAATGAAAATAAAATAAAATAACAGAAAATGAAAATGTGGTGAAACTTATGTGGAGAGAAATGTGTTTACTTAGATTTCCTTACTCCCTAACTATCTTTTACTGGTTGATTAGTGTGTATTAATTGCGTGGATGACGGGTGTATTCCTTAATACCAATCGTGGGGTGGCGTACGTACTTCCCCAACTCTACAAGCTCCTACTTCACTCCTATGTCGAGCCGGCTAGGAAGCTCCTAACATGGGATCACTAGAATTCGCTTGTGCATTAAATACAACCATAAAAACCTTAGTACGCATTGGTTCATGTTTCTTAAGACGTTCAAGCAAGTTACCGAATAGGAAGTTAGCCAGTTTTCTTAAGCCTAACATAGATGAACAATCATCCAATACAACTAATAACACACTAATAACCAATAATCAATAGCTAGGTTTCATTAGATCTAAGCAAACACAAGATAAATCTAGCCTAGCATGTTAAACAAAAGACAAGAACAAGATAGAATCAAACAACACATAGACATATTGAATGATTAATTGATAACTTATCTTCAATGTAACATGGAAGATCTCAAGGCAAAAAGCCTTGAAAAAGCTGCTAAAATCGTCTTAGGGTTTTTACACACAAAGTTCCTCAATAAGTTCCACACTAATGACAAAAAATTGCAAAACTATATATAGACTTTCAGATCTGACGGCGTCACGTTATGGAGTGTGACGCCGTCACCTCGCCACTTTTAGGGTTCCCGGATGGCCTTCTTGACGCCGTCCCTCTTTAGCTCTCAAAAATCCGTTCTGGCTTATCAAGGCTTGACGCCGTCAGACTTAGGGGTGACGCCGTCCCTCTTTAAATTAAGCCATGACGACCTTGATCACATTAAAGCGTGACGCCGTCAGAATTCCATGCAAATTTCTCTGGCTTATCATGAGTAATTTTCACATCCACCACTTTTGCCAAGCCATGACGCCGTCCAGAACAAATCCTGACACCGTCAAAGGTAATTTCCAGCACAATTTTGAGACTTTGTCGTTTTCTTCACTTTTATGCTCCAAAAACGTCCAAAATGCCTCCTTTTCCAGATTTCTCCTCAAAAGTACCTAAAATGACAAAAGGAACGATTTAGGGCAATATTTGATCAAATAAATACGATTTAGGCATTAAATGACCCCTTAAAAGCGGTACACTTTTCGCTTCATCAGTAAGTCGTATGTTATACTTGCCTTTGATATGTCACCATTTGCGTGACACTTCTACCCTTGCCGGGTTGGGGTGTTACAACCTCTCTTGTACCCATGCTCTTTAAGGAAGTTGGAGAGTGTTACATACCAAGCTCTGGGAGCTTGATGGAGACCATACAAAGCTTTAATAACTTTGTATACTTTCTTGGGGTTAGCAGGATCAACAAAGCCAGGAGGTTGGTGTACATATACCTCTTTTTCAATAGGGCCATACAGAAAGGCACTCTTGACATCCATCTGATAGACTATGAACCCCATAAATGATGCATAGGCCAAAAATAACCTGATAGCCTTAATTCTGGCTACAGGATCTAAAACCTCATCATAGTCTATTCCCTCTTCATGTCTGTACCCTTGTGCAACTAATCTTGCCTTGTTCCTGACTACTACCCCTCTTTCATCCTTTTTGTTCCTGAAGACCCACTTTGTGCCAATCACCTTAGCCCCATTAGGTAGATCTACTAGAACCCATACTTTTTGCAATTTGAACTGCAACAACTCCTCCTGCATTGCTTCCACCCAGCTCTCATCTTCTAGTGCTTCATAGACCTTGGTGGGTTCCTTTTGAGAAAGGAAACAAGCGAACAAGCAATGCTGCTGATCTTTATGTTTAACCCTTTGCTACTTCTTAACAAGGCTGATAAATGCAAGTGATTCAGTTTGCTTCTGCACTTTACTTCTGGTTTGAACTGCTGACTTGGGGTCACCAATTATTTGACTTTTAGGATGAATGGTGTGAACTCTGAGTGTTTGAGCTGGACTTACATCCACTTCAGTGGGTAAGTTGTTGAAATCAGTGATTATTCCATCATCATCATAAGAAGCCCCATCAAAGATCCCTTCACTTGGATTATCAAAGAACTCAAGTTCTAGCATCTCAGAGTTATCAAAATCATCATTTGGAGTAGACTCAGGCTCAGCAGAATTAACAGCATCACTGCCAGACTTAAGTGTGGAAGTACTAGTAGCAGAATTAACAAACTCACTACCAGACTTAAGTGTGGTAGCCAACTTCCCAAGATGTTTGTCAGCCAATGCATTTAGTTCTTCTCTGAAGGATGGAAGATCTTCTGAAACTTTGATAAGAGAAGCCCCATTTTCTTGTGCTTGAGGTTGTTCACAGTCTCCTTCTGCTTTGGAGAAGATTTATTTATTCCTGCATCAGCTGCAACATGTTTGACTTTTGTGGTAGGAATCACAATAAGCTCCTCAATCTCCTTGACTTGATCAGCAGTGCTTGCATCAGAAGTAACTTGTGTACCAGCACTGTTAGTCGCTTCTATGGAACCTGCATGAGGGTTAGCTTGATTCTCCTTAGAGACATGAATATAGTTCATAGAGTCAGTTAAATAGTCAATATCAAACATCTATCTACGACCTAGTCCCTTCACATTGGGTTTTTCCTCAAGAAAATTAACATGAAGATTTTCCTCTACTTTCTTGGTCACAAAATTGTATACTGATGAACTCAAATAAGTACATTTTATTACTATCATTTATCCTATTAATTTGACTTGTTTTACTATATTATGTATGAGGATTGATACTTAATCGTTTACTTTTGTAATTCTCAGGTAAAAACAAGCATTTGGTGAAACTTGGCGATTTTGGACTAATAATGGAGCAAAACGTGCATAAAGTGAAGAGTCTACTGAAATGAAGAAGATCAAGACTAATCTGCTCCAGATGCGCCGCATCTCACTATCAACATGCGCCGCATCTCTATCAAGATGTCACCAGATACGATCCAAGATACAAGAAGACATGCGCCGCATCTAATCAAGAGTTACGCCGCATCTTCTGGCGGTGTACGAATATTCCTGAATATTATAATCTTGGACCCCACGCGAAGTTAAGTACATGCGCCGCATCTACTTAAGTAGATGCGCCGCATCTTCCCTCAGACACAAACTATAAATACCCCGTAGACCAGACGCATTAAAGAGATTCGGAAGTTCGAAAACCTAAAGACCGAACAGAAGAGAAGGACGAATTCAGTCAAGAGGCAGCACAAGACACACCCAAATCGAAGATACAAGAGCTGTAAGAAGGTGCTGCATGTATTTAATTCATTAAGTAGTTTTGTTTTATTGTTTTAGCAAACTTTAATTCATCAGGATTGGTGGCTTGTGTAATGTGACAACGGAAAGATTGCACTCCCTTTAATACTTGCTTTCCCATCAATTAAAGTTTATATGTTGATGTCTTTGGTTACTACTTATTAGTGCATTGACCACCTCTGTGTTTATTAGTGGCTTGCGGGCACCCGACTGCGGGACAAGGTGTGGCTCCCCACGGTTGTTTCTAAATTGATCACTTAGGAATAACTTTTAGACATAAGTCGTCATTAAGGGTTTACTCGCCGATAAGAATAGGACCAACGAGAAAGGGTTAATTACATACACTTCATATAAAGCTATCAATAAAACAAGTGACAATCTACTTAATCATAAGGACAGCTCTCTTATTGTCTCAAGTGTCTATCTGTGTACGTGTGTGCTACTTGCTGATTCGTGCCTATTTGTTTATTTTATTATTTAATTGCAAACAAAACTGTGCCAGTCTCTCAGGCTGAAACCCCCTTGCGTTAGGATATTAAAATACTGATTAGATTAACGAGATTATACGTTCCACTCTTAGTGATCGACACTCTACTTACCATTATCTTCATACTGACCGGGTACACTGCTCGTTAAGTGTGTGTGTTATTGATAAGTCGGCTAAATATAAATTTAAAACTTGAGTAGGCATTAAAACTGCTAAACCGCAACGACACATCACGCGCATCAAGTTTTTGGCGCCGTCGCCGGGGAGTGAATTGTTATTATCTGTTAATTTGATTAGTATTTTAATTAGGTTTTTCTTTTTGTTAGATTAAATTGCATCATTGTACTATTTTGCATATATTTGTTGTATTGTGTGTTATTTGTTTGCTTTTGTTTTTATTTTTGTGTGTTTTATTTTTTTGTTTCGTGTGTTTAATTTTTATTTTTATTTTTCGTATTTTTCTGTTCTGCTATCGTTGTACTGTGCTAAATCAAACGATACGGCGCATCTGATCTCTCAGATACGGCGTATTGCGTTTATTTTTTTATATACAACGCGTTTAATTAATTCGATACGACGCATCTTTTCCCCAAGATACGGCGTATCTGTTTTTAACAAGAAAATTTTTCTAAGCGATAAAGTAATACGACGCATCTGCTTTTGCAGATACGGCGTATCTGTTTTTGATAAAAAAAAAATTTCTAAACGTTAACGCCATACGACGCATCTGCTTTAGCAGATACGGCGTATCTATTATTTTAATTAAAAACAGTTTTCGAATTATTAAACAGATACGGCGTATCGATTTTTATCGATACGGCGCATCTTCTGAATCAAAAATCTTATATTTTGAAACGTAAAGAAAATACGGCGCATTAACTTTTGTTAATACGACGCATTTAATTTTTAATAAATATTGATTTTTGATAATTAAAATTGATACGGCGCATTCTAATTTCTAAAGCGGCGTATCTATTTTCTTAATAAAAGTTTGACTTATTTTTAACGTATTAAGATACGGCGTATCCCATTTATTGGATACGGCGCATCAACAGCAGATATCAGAAGCTTTTATTTTACTTTGATCGTTTCACCCTTCTTTTGCACGAGTAAGTTTTATTTCAGGAAGATGGACGATCCGGATATTACAATGGAAGAATATATCAGATTTGAAGAGGAAAGAGCCTTGAGCAATTATGGGATATACGATTGGGAGAGAGCAAGATATGGTGCACAAGTCATTGAAACGAAAGAAATCACTATGGAAGAATACTTGATTCTTGGACGAGAAAAGTTAAAGAAAGAAAGAAATAGGTTGCCGTTTCAACACACTTGGTGTATGTCAAATGATGATGAAGAAGATTCATATACCGTGAAACCAATTCCGGCAATTGTTATTGATAGTACTTTTTCCCCGGAGATTGAACAAGATGATGTGTATACGGAACCCTACGTTGAAGAATATTCTGCAATCGTATTACCACCATTAGACAATCCAACGGATGAAGATGAAAAGTATTCTAATTTTGATTTCGAACCAATTGACGCCATAGTTTATGATGACATACCTCAACCAGATTTTGACCCAACGAGGGATTTTGAAGAAATCTGGGATTACTTATTTAAGGATGAAATTCGGGACGATGCTAAAATAGAAAGACCACTAGTTGAATATGGAGATTCACACGATGAATTGGAGTCACTTACAACACAAAGTGGTACAAATTTATTTAATATTATTAATCCCGTTACTAATAATCTTGCTAGTTTTCCTAAACAGGTTGCAAAACAAAAAGATGATGAGGTGAAATCTATTACACTACCTATTGAAGCACCTGTGATCAACCCGTATTTGGTGGAGCTCGAAGAAGAGTTTGGTGCTGAGCTCTTAAACACTGCAATGATTGATGAAGATGATGATTTAGACCCTATGAAGGTTGTAGAGGAACTCGAACTTTTACTTGCTAAAGAACCCTTTCTCATCTTCTGCGGAAGTCAAGGGACGCCTTACTACCAAAGAGATTAACCAAGAAGAAAGGAGACTCATTTTTCCTCAACACACTACTCTTTCAGATGAAGTGGTCAAGTCATCCAATTTATCAACCAAACCGGGTGTGTTTTAAAGTGTTGGTGGTATTATAGTTTCCTGGATTTCCTGTGGATACATCAGCTATGAAGAATTAAACGTTCTAATCCACAAGAAAGATGATTTTTGCTCTTATACTAATGGAGGATCATACCGAGCAAATCTCAGGGGAGTTTTTCTGTTCTAATTCTTTTATTTTCCAGTTTTTAACCTTTTATACAAACAACGAGGACGTTGTTTAACTTAAGTGGGGGGATTGGAGAATTAGAACACTTAACACTTACTTGTCCTAAACTTTTCAAAATATGCTTAAAATGTGCTTAATATATCGAAATTTAAAATTTTTAGCATGTTTTTGTTTAAGATCTAAGTTACATAACTGCACACATGACGTTATTTTCAAAAATTGTGATTTTTCCAAAATTCACAAATCTATGAGTGTGCCGGTGACTTGTAAACTTTAGAACTTGGCTTGTATACTATTCGAGACCACCATAATGAGTATTATTTATTTAATTGGAATGACTTGTCTAACTTGGTAAAATTCTAGGATTACACCCAAATAGCCTTTATATGTTATGTGTTATTAACTAACTACACTGGTTAGTTAACCCCCGTATAAACCCTTTTGTTACTCTCATTTTTAGAGTAAGATACCCCTAGAAAAACACTCAGAGCCATTCCTTTCGTTTCTTACACCTATGTTTAAAATGTTTCGTTACACCTTAAACCTTAGCCTACCCTGTAGATTAAAGTCCGTGGTTGGTTAATTGCTATAGGCAGAGTGTGTTTCCTTACATTACCTGTGTTCGCGTGCGTAATTCATTATCTATGGTTAGGTCGGGAAATTGCACAATGCAATTGGAGTGAAAGTAAATATTGTATATTTTAGAGTTTATTTTTCGTGTGTTTACTACTTTCACTATTAGCGTTATTTCTGAAAGAATGAAAAGTATGAATAAAAATTATCCGGAAAGAAAGTTGTAGTTGTGGTGAAATTTTACACATCTATGTTTATGTTTAAAGTTTAGATGTCAAAAAAAAAAAAAAAAAAAAAAAAAAAAAAAATTAGAAAAAATGAGAAAAGAAAAAGAAAGAAAAAAGAGTTGGATGTTTATTTTAAGCCAACGATGTAGAGTTATGTAAGTGGTCGATATCACAACTATTTGTTGTATTATATCTATGGATTGAATGGGAATTGGCAGTTATGGGAATGCCAATTAAGGATTATTCTTTGATTAAGATCTTGTTGAGTATAATTCGTGTCTACCTAAAGCGTGTGTTTCAAGTGTTAAAGCGTGAGTTATTCAATGATATGAGTCTTATTCATGGGATGGTTGGGATAGTGATTAACCACACTTAGGATTTTAATTTATTTGTTTTGTTTATTTTTATTTTTTACACCAATTTATATCCCAAATGTTATCCATACCCTGTATTGTTCTTTATCCAACCAAACCTTTGATTTATTGAGATTAGGGATTTGAGCAATCTTAAGTATCGTAGTCGTGGATTCGGCTATGTATTTATGATTTTGTCGCCCTTTTTGATATATTATTATTGGTGAAGTTTGGACCTATCTTTAGCCTATTCGAGTTAAGGATTTGAGCAATTGCAAGTATCGTGTTCGTGGATTCGATCATGTATTTGTGATTTTGTCGCCTTTTCTGGAATTTGAGATCGATAGTGAAATAAGAATAATTAACCCTTAAGCCTAAAAACCCTTTTTACCGCTTTAGACTTGTTATTCCTTAGCTTTAGTGGTGGAGATGTGTATACTTGCCAAGCTTATGATAGAATATTCGTCGCGACTGGACAGTTAAACGATTAGATTTGCTTTTATCGACTTATTTTATTTTACTTCTAATTCGTTAAGTGTTTAGTTGTGTGATTACGAAATAAACGAATACATGCTTAAACATAAAAATAAATCCTAACATCTTTTAGGATACATTTTCATGAGATTTAATCTAAGGTTTACTTGGGGACAAGTAAAGTTCAAGTGGGGGGATATTTGATGAACTCAAATAAGTACATTTTATTACTATCATTTATCCTATTAATTTGACTTGTTTTACTATATTATGTATGAGGATTGATACTTAATCGTTTACTTTTGTAATTCTCAGGTAAAAACAAGCATTTGGTGAAACTTGGCGATTTTGGACTAATAATGGAGCAAAACGTGCATAAAGTGAAGAGTCTACTGAAATGAAGAAGATCAAGACTAATCTGCTCCAGATGCGCCGCATCTCACTATCAACATGCGCCGCATCTCTATCAAGATGTCACCAGATACGATCCAAGATACAAGAAGACATGCGCCGCATCTAATCAAGAGTTACGCCGCATCTTCTGGCGGTGTACGAATATTCCTGAATATTATAATCTTGGACCCCACGCGAAGTTAAGTACATGCGCCGCATCTACTTAAGTAGATGCGCCGCATCTTCCCTCAGACACAAACTATAAATACCCCGTAGACCAGACGCATTAAAGAGATTCGGAAGTTCGAAAACCTAAAGACCGAACAGAAGAGAAGGACGAATTCAGTCAAGAGGCAGCACAAGACATACCCAAATCGAAGATACAAGAGCTGTAAGAAGGTGCTGCATGTATTTAATTCATTAAGTAGTTTTGTTTTATTGTTTTAGCAAACTTTAATTCATCAGGATTGGTGGCTTGTGTAATGTGACAACGGAAAGATTGCACTCCCTTTAATACTTGCTTTCCCATCAATTAAAGTTTATATGTTGATGTCTTTGGTTACTACTTATTAGTGCATTGACCACCTCTGTGTTTATTAGTGGCTTGCGGGCACCCGACTGCGGGACAAGGTGTGGCTCCCACGGTTGTTTCTAAATTGATCACTTAGGAATAACTTTTAGACATAAGTCGTCATTAAGGGTTTACTCGCCGATAAGAATAGGACCAACGAGAAAGGGTTAATTACATACACTTCATATAAAGCTATCAATAAAACAAGTGACAATCTACTTAATCATAAGGACAGCTCTCTTATTGTCTCAAGTGTCTATCTGTGTACGTGTGTGCTACTTGCTGATTCGTGCCTATTTGTTTATTTTATTATTTAATTGCAAACAAAACTGTGCCAGTCTCTCAGGCTGAAACCCCCTTGCGTTAGGATATTAAAATACTGATTAGATTAACGAGATTATACGTTCCACTCTTAGTGATCGACACTCTACTTACCATTATCTTCATACTGACCGGGTACACTGCTCGTTAAGTGTGTGTGTTATTGATAAGTCGGCTAAATATAAATTTAAAACTTGAGTAGGCATTAAAACTGCTAAACCGCAACGACACATCACGCGCATCATATACCCTAAAGGCCTTACTGTTCAGCGAATACCCGACTAGAAACCCCTCATCAGACTTTCCTTCAAATTTGCCAAGCACACTCAGTGTATCAAGAATGGTAACATGATGTTGGGAATTATGATGCATATCAAGAACAGACTACTTAGGTCTGGTAGTTTACTACTTAGGTCTGGTCGTTTACTGAGTTAGGTCTGTTTGTGTTTTAGGTCTGGTTATGTAATGATTAAGTCTGGTAGTTATATGTTAAGTCTGGTTGACTTATTAAGTCTGGTCTGGTCGTGAAGATAGGAAAGTTTGTTAGAGATATATTAGGAAAAGATACATTGCGTGTATGTATCTTTATAGAAGATTTGTGTATATCTTCTGTGTCATCTAGGGTTTCCTTGTGTTATAAAAGGATCCCTAAAGGTTGTTAGCAAATGTGTGAGTTGTACGAATTGATAATAGTGAATATCAATATACGAAGTTAGTGATATCCCTGCTTGTGTTCTAAATTGTTCTTGTTAAGATTCCGCATTAACATTAACAATCACTTAGGGTTTCTCACTTAGATTGGTTCGGATTTATCCTAACCATCTGCTAGGTATTCAAAACTACTTAGTGATCCATATACAATTTGTGGACCAACAAGTGGTATCAGAGCGAGGGAGAGACTCTGAATTCGTAGAACACTAAAACCTAATTCTCACTCAAATCACCCTTCACAATGTCTGAACTCGATAAGCCTGAAACTTTCTCAATCCATAACAGTGAGGATGAGCAATCAAACCATGAAGATGAAGGAAAAACCGAAACCAGTAACTCTCAAACACAACAACAACCCATCCCTTCCACAACCACAATCTCAAACATAAAACTTCCACTACTGAAGAGAGAAGAATATGATATATGGGCCATGGAGATGGAACATTATCTGGAATACATTGATAGTGATGTATGGAAAGTGATCCAGAAGGGAAATTCTAAGAAGAGAATTTCACAAGGGAATGATGGGCAACTCAGAATAATGCCACCAGTATCTGCTGAGGAGATTAGGGCTGTGGAGAAGGAAAAGAAGGCCAGAACCTTGCTTCTTATGGCTATTCCTAAGGAGCATCTACAAAGGTTTCATGGCATTCTTGATGCTAAGGAGATGTGGGAAGCTATCAAGAAACGATTTGGAGGTAATGCTAACTCCAAGAAGATGCAAAAGGCTGTTCTTAAACAGCAATTTGAAACATTTAGTGTTTCAAAGACTGAAGGTTTGGAGAAGGGCTATGACAGATTTCAACATCTGTTAACACAATTGGAAGTTCATGGTGCAGCAGTCTCGAATGAGGATGCAAATCACAAATTCCTTAGATCTTTACCATCAGAATGGGGCAATGTATCTGTGGCAATGAGGATTAAGGAGGAAGTAGACTCTATGACACCTGATGACCTTTACAATAATCTCAGGATGTTTGAAAGGGACATCAGTAACAACACTCAGGGTTCAACCAGTTCCTCAAATGTTGCTTTTGTATCTCAAAACAAAAGCAGTACTTACAAGGTTAGATCTGGTGTTAGGTCTGGTAACTATGAAACTCCTTCAAGTGAAAGGTCTGCTTCAAGTTTCACTGATGAGGTCATACATTCTTTCTTTGCCAATCAAACGGAAGATGAAAGCTTTATTAGTGAAGACCTTGAACAAATTAATGATGCTGAAGTTGAGGAGATGGATATAAAATGGCACATTGCCATGGTTGCTTTAAGGGTCAAACGATTTCAGAAGCAATATGGTAGGACTATCAACTTCAACAACAAATCACCAGTGGGATACACAAAGAGGACTGTTGAATGCTACAACTGTCACAAGCATGGGCATTTTTCAAGAGATTGTCCAGAGAAGAAGTCTGCTGATGAGAAAAGAATTGAAGATGGGAAGATGGAAAAGAATCAGATGAGTCTGCTGACAATGGAAGCTGGAGGAGTCAATTGGGGTGAGCATCCAAGAGTAAATGAGGAGTCTGATCATGCTCTCATGGCCATTGGTAATGAGGTATCATTATGCTCTAAATTATGTACTGACTCATATAATCATGTTAAGGCTTTATGTGATGAGCAGCAAGAACAAATAGGTGATCTAGAAGTAAATTTATTAGCACATAAAAATGCTGTGAAAACTTTAGAGGCACAAAAGGTCACCCTTCAAAACCAACATGCTGCTTTAAATGAAAAACTATACTTTCAAGCTAATAAGATATATGAACAAGATGAGAAGCTTAAAAGGTATAGACAATTAGGGCTTAAAATTCAGAAGGAAAGGGATGAGCTGAGAAAAAGGGTAGATCAATGGAACAATTCAAATAAAAACCTGTTTAAGTGTTGGGATTCTCAAATTAAGTCAAATAAAAAATGTGGCTTAGGATATGAGGAAAATGAGAATAGGTTTGTATTTAAGAATGGTGACTTTAAGGGAGTACCACCACCTTTGAGTGATGACTATACTCCTCTTGAAAAAGAAGAGTTGGATGATTCACTCTTTGTGTATGGTAAGAAAGGTCCTCAAGTGTCTGAATCAACTACCTCAGAGGACAAATCTAGTAGATATTCTTCTTGTCAATCCAATGACTCTGAAGGATCTATTGATAATTCCTCTGATCACTCTAAGTCTGAGTCAAACAATGAGGAAAAAGAGAATCCTGAACCTAAGGTTGTTAAGAAGTGTGAACCTGTTGTTCCTAAACCTATAGTGACTGAACAAAAGGCTGAAACAGTTAAACCTAGTTGTGTCAATCACATAAAAACTCCTAGGGAATCTGTTAAATTGAATGAGTCACCTAGAAGCAATAGTGTTCACAGAGAAAGTAGGAGTAGTTACAATTATGCTCCTAAAAGATGTTTTGTGTGTGGAAGTTTAAGTCATTTAATAAGAGATTGTGACTTCCATGAAAAGAGAATGAAAAGAGAGGCTGAGCAAAAGAGAATGAATGCTAATAAGGTTAATGGTTCAAATAAACCAGTTTGGAACAATGCTAGTAGAGTTAATCATGCTAACCAGTTTGTTCCCAGACCTGTTCAATTAAATAACACTACCAGACCTAACTCCTTTGTTAGTTCTGGTAGACCAAATTTTGGGTCTGGCTACAGAAACTTTAATGTGAATAGGCAAAATCCTAATTTTATGAGGCCTACAGTGAGACCTAATGTGAATACTGGTTATGTTAACTCTGTGAGACCTAATGTGAACTCTGGTTTTGTAAGACCCAAGAAACCTTTTCAAAAACCTCAGGTGAATGAAAATTTTCAAAGAAATAATTTTTACAAAGCTCATTCACCTGTGAGAAGACTAGTTGGAAAGCAAACAGCAAAACCTTTAAAGGGAAAAGGGGGTTCTGCTGTTAAGACCTCAGCATGTATGTCTTGGGATTCGAATAAAAATAAATCCATGTATAAATCCCAAAACAACAGTGGATCAGGTTCAATTAAGAAATTCAAGCATATTGATCCACAAGGCGGACCCAAGCCTACTCAGGTCTGGGTTCCTAAGAGAAACTAATTTCTCTTCTTTTTGTGCAGGATCATCCACTTTGCTATATGGAAGATAGAGGAATACTTGACAGTGGATGCTCTGGGCACATGACTGGTAACAAGAACTATCTTAATGATTTTCATGAATTCGAGGGAGGTTCTGTTACTTTTGGAGGAAGCAAGGGACAGATAACTGGTAAAGGAAGAATCATTGTGGGCAACATAGAATTTGACAATGTATCTTTTGTGAAAGAACTTGGGCAGTTCAACCTTTTCTCAATATCACAGATTTGTGATACTCAGCATAAGGTGCTTTTTACTGAAACTGATTGTCTTGTGTTGACTCCGGACTTTAAAATGCCTGAAGAACATCAAATTCTTCTTAAAGTTCCCAGACAACACAAAATGTACAGTTTTGATATGAAAGCATCTAATTCTGCAAAAGGTGCTACCTGTTTAATTGCAAAAGCTACATTGGATGAATCTAAGTTGTGGCACAGAAGGTTAGGCCATGTGAATTTCAAAAATATGAATAAACTTGTGAAGAATAACCTTGTGAGAGGTTTGCCTTCAAAATTGTTTAAAAATGATCATACCTGTGTGGCTTGCAACAAGGGAAAACAACATAGGGCATCCTGTAAGGTTAAATTAGAAAGATTAATAACTGAACCTTTGCATACCTTACATATGGATCTTTTTGGCCCTACATCTGTCCATAGTATAAATTTTGCATGCTATTGCCTTGTCATTACAGATGATTGTACTAGATATTGTTGGGTGTTCTTTATGTCTAGGAAGGATGAAGCTACCCCTTTGATTCAAAATTTCATTAGACAGATTGAAAACCTTATTGATAAACGAGTCAAAATCATTAGGAGTGATAATGGCACTGAATTTAAAAACAAGAGCATGCTAGATTTTTGTGGTAATAAAGGAATTAAACAACAATTCAGTAATGCAAGAACTCCTCAGCAAAATGGAGTTGCAGAGAGAATGAACAGGACACTTATTGAGGCAGCTAGGACTATGCTAGCAGATTCACTTTTACCTACTACATTTTGGGCTGAAGCAGTCAGCAATGCCTGCTACATCTTTAATAGGGTTAGAGTGACCAAGCCTCAAAATAGAACTCCTTATGAGCTTATGTTTGGCCACAAACCAGTTGTTAGCCATATAAGACCTTTTGGGTGTCATGTTACCATTCTTGATACTTTAAGTGTTCTTGGAAAATTTGAAGGAAAGTCTGATGAAGGGTTTTTACTTGGGTATGCATTAAACAGTAAAGCCTTTAGGGTTTACAATCTAGTATCCAAGAAAGTAGAAGAAAATCTGCATGTAAACTTTCTTGAGGAAAAACCCAATGTCAAGGGAATTGGTCATAGGTGGATGTTTGATATTGATTATTTGACTGATTCTATGAATTATGTTCCTGTCTCCAAGGAGAATCAAATTAACCCTATTGCAGGTACGCAAGAAGTTACTAACATTGCAGGTACCAAAGATTCTTCAAATTCAGGGAACATTGATGACATGGCTGAGCTCGTTGTGATTCCATCAACAGAGAACAAGTCTGATGCTGCTGAAGCAGTGATCAAGGATTCTTCACTTCAGAAAACAGACTCTGAAGTTAAGTCTGGCAAAGTCAAATCACCTAGTATGAGCAGTACTTCACTTTTTAAGTCTGGTAGTGATGTTCTACCAGACCTTTCTTCAAATACTGAATGTGCTGATTCTGAGATGCCAGAACTTGAAGTATTTCCTAATCCTAATGAAGGTGTTTTTCATGGGGCTTCCTATGATGATGGAGGTATTATTACTGATTTCAACAATTTACCTACTGAAGTGGAAGTAAGTCCAACTCCCACTCTCAGGATCCACACCATTCATCCCAAAAGCCAAATAATTGGTAACCCCAAGTCTGCTGTTCAAACAAGAAGTAGAGTGCAACATCAGTCTGCCTCTCTTGCACTCATTAGCCTGATCAAGCAACAACAAAGGGTCAACCATAAAGACCAGCAACATTGCTTATTTGCTTGCTTTCTTTCTCAAAGTGAACCCACTACAGTTTCTGAAGCTTTAGGGGAGGAAAGTTGGGTAGAAGCCATGCAAGAAGAGTTGTTGCAGTTCAAGCTACAGAAAGTATGGGTTCTTGTAGACCTACCTAATGGAGCTAAAGTTATTGGTACTAAATGGGTCTTCAGGAATAAAAGGGATGAAAGAGGGGTGGTTGTAAGGAACAAAGCAAGGTTGGTAGCTCAAGGATACAAACAGGAGGAGGGCATAGATTATGATGAGGTTTTTGCTCCTGTAGCAAGGATTGAAGCTATCAGGTTATTCTTGGCTTATGCATCATATATGGGATTCAAGGTATATCAAATGGATGTCAAAAGTGCTTTCCTTTATGGCACTATTGATGAAGATGTGTATGTACATCAACCTCCTGGCTTTGAGGATCCTGCTAACCCCAATCAAGTGTATAAGGTTATTAAAGCTCTATATGGTCTTCATCAGGCTCCTAGAGCTTGGTATGAAACTCTTTCACAGTTTCTTGAAGAACATGGATACATCAGGGGTGTAATTGACAAGACATTGTTTATCAAGAGAGATCAGAAGGATATTATTCTTGTCCAAATTTATGTGGATGATATCATTTTTGGATCCACAAGAAAGTCTTGGTGTGATGAATTTGAAGGATTAATGAAGAGCAGGTTTGAAATGAGTTCAATGGGAGAACTTACATTTTTCTTGGGATTGCAAGTTAAGAAAAAGGATGATGGACTTTTTATTTCTCAAGACAAGTATGTTGCAGAAATTTTGAAAAAGTTTGAATTCTCAAATGTGAAGGCAGCAGTCACTCCCATGGAGAACAAAGTGCCTTTAACAAAGGATGAAGATGCTGCTGATGTGAATGTGCATCTTTACAGATCCATGATAGGTTCTCTCATGTATCTTACTGCTTCTAGACCTGATATTATGTATGCAGTTTGTATTTGTTCACGTTTTCAGGTTCAACCAAAGACTTCACATCTTCATGCTGTGAAGAGAATCTTTAGGTACTTAAAGGGAAAACCTAATTTGGGCCTTTGGTATCCTAAGGAGTCAGCTTTTGACCTGACAGCTTATTCAGACAGTGACTATGCTGGTGCAAGTCTGGATAGGAAATCAACAACAGGAGGTTGTCAGTTCCTTGGAAGGAGGTTAATATCTTGGCAATGCAAGAAGCAGACGATTGTGGCTAATTCAACTACTGAGGCTGAGTATGTAGCAGCTGCTCATTGCTGTGGACAAGTTTTGTGGATTCAGAATCAGATGCTGGACTATGGTTTGAATTTTATGAATACTGTTATCCACATAGATAATAAGAGTACTATCTGTATTGTTAAGAATCCAGTATATCACTCTAAAACTAAGCATATAGAAATAAGGCATCATTTCATTAGGGATTGCTTTGAAAAGAAGTTGATTAGAGTGGAGAAAATACATACAGATTTTAATGTTGCTGACCTGTTAACTAAGGCATTTGATGGTCCTAGATTCAATTATCTGGTAGTTAACATTGGTATGATGAACCCCTAGTTTGAATTAAGGGGAGGTTTGGCCTAAGGGGAGGTCAAACTGTGAAGTATGTAAAGTATGAATACTTACCAGTATTTAGGTTAATTTTTAAAGTCTTGTAGTTCTGGTAGTGATAAAAAAAAAAAAAAAAAAAAAAAAAAAAAAAAAAAAATCTTTGGTTTGTTTTATCTATATCTTTTATTTCTTTTATAGGCAATGCTGGTTTAAGTATATTTTCACAAGTTGTTGAGTGAGACTATTGGAACTTCTCACTTGGTGGAGGTGCTTTGCACTAACACATCAAAAGGTTATCAGTCCACCTTGTCTCATCAACACAAGGACTGGCTAATCCTGAGCAAACGGCTAACAGGTAAAGATTGCTCAAATCCGTTTATGGCTGACAATTTGCCAAAAATTGTATGGTATTCAACTCACCATATCTAAGATAAGTGAAGAGTTGGCTAGCCCACAAGGTTATGGCTTGTGGTAAAGGCTGTGGAAAACCATAAATGGTAATCAATTCACCATGATGAGGTGCTTTTCCATCAAAGAATTGACTAGTCCAGAAGCAAACGGCTTTTGGTAAAGACTTAACAAATCCGTTGATAAGCTGATGATTTGCTTAAAATCATATGGTTATCAGTGTACCATGGTCTTGCACACCAAAACATTTGGCTACTCCAGTAGTAATGGCTATTGGTAAAGAGACATCAAATCCATTAAATTTCAATGATTCACCTCTCACAGGTGTTAACACACCTGGAAGTGATGAGAATAGCTATGAAACTTAATATGAATTGATGTACATATAGTCATTGTTGCTGTCAAGTCTATATCAGAAGAGCTTATCAAAGATTCAAGCTGCTAGAAAGGAACAAGACCTAAATATATTTCAAAGTGTTCAAGATTCAATCCTCAGAAAGCTAAATCAGAAGAACTTGAAGTTCATGAAGCATGAAGATCAAGTTAGGGGAGGATTGTTGGGAATTATGATGCATATCAAGAACAGACTACTTAGGTCTGGTAGTTTACTACTTAGGTCTGGTCGTTTACTGAGTTAGGTCTGTTTGTGTTTTAGGTCTGGTTATGTAATGATTAAGTCTGGTAGTTATATGTTAAGTCTGGTTGACTTATTAAGTCTGGTCTGGTCGTGAAGATAGGAAAGTTTGTTAGAGATATATTAGGAAAAGATACATTGCGTGTATGTATCTTTATAGAAGATTTGTGTATATCTTCTGTGTCATCTAGGGTTTCCTTGTGTTATAAAAGGATCCCTAAAGGTTGTTAGAAAATGTGTGAGTTGTACGAATTGATAATAGTGAATATCAATATACGAAGTTAGTGATATCCCTGCTTGTGTTCTAAATTGTTCTTGTTAAGATTCCGCATTAACATTAACAATCACTTAGGGTTTCTCACTTAGATTGGTTCGGATTTATCCTAACCATCTGCTAGGTATTCAAAACTACTTAGTGATCCATATACAATTTGTGGACCAACACATGACACCCAAAAGGCCTTATATAGCTAACAACTGGTTTATGGCCAAAAAGAAGCTCATAAGGTGTTTTATTTTAAGGCTTGGTCACTCTAACCCTATTGAATATCTAGCAAGCAGTGTTTACTGCTTCAGCCCAAAAGGTTGTGGATAAAAGTGAGTCTGCTAGCATAGTTCTAGCTGCCTCAATCAGGGTTTTGTTCATTCTTTCAGCAACTCCATTCTGCTGTGGAGTTCTAGCATTGCTATATTGTTGCTTGATCCCTTTATTACCACAAAACTCAATCATGCTCCTATTCTTAAATTCTATGCCATTGTCTGTCCTAATGATTTTAACCTTTTTATTAAGTTGGTTTTCAATCTGCCTAATGAAAGTTTGAATTAATGAGGTGGTTTCATCTTTCCTAGCCATAAAGAACACCCAACAAAATCTAGTACAATCATCAGTGATGTCAAGACAGTAGCTAGCATGGCTAATACTTTGTACAGATGTAGGGCCAAACAGATCCATGTGTAAGGTATGTAAAGGCCCAGTAACAAACCTATCTAACTTAGCCTTACAAGAAGCCCTATGCTGTTTGCCCTTATTACAAGCTACACAGGTATGGTCATTCTTAAAAACTTTTGAAGGTAAGCCTCTAACTAGGTTATTCTTCACAATTTTATTTATGTTCTTGAAGTTAACATGACCTAACCTTCTGTGCCACAATTTAGATTCATCCAAAGTGGCTTTTGCAATCAAACAGGCAGAACCTTTTGCAGGTTCAGATGCTTTCATATCAAAACTGTACACGTTGTGTTGTCTTGGGACTTTAAGAAGTATCTGACTTTCATCAGGCATCTTAAAGTCTGAAGTCAACACAAGACATTCAGAGTCAGTAAAAAGCACCTTATGCAGCTTATCACAGATTTGTGATATGGAGAAAAGGTTAAACTGCCCTAGTTCTTTTACAAAAGATACATTGCCAAACTCTAAATTGCCTACAACAATCCTTCCTTTACCAGTAATCTGCCCCTTGCTACATCCAAAGGTAACAGAACCTCCTTTGAATTCTTGAAAATCCTTCAGGTGATCCTTGTTACCAGACATGTGCCCAGAACACCCACTATCAAATATTCCTCTGTCTTACATGTTCTTGAGTGGATGATCCTGCACATAAAGAAAGGGGATTAGTTTCTCTCAAGGACCCAGGCCTCTGCAGGCTTGGGTCTGCCCTGTGGATAAACATATTTATAAGTCTTGTATGAGCTTGATCCACTGTTGTTCTGGGATTGATAGTAAGTGTATTCTTAAATGAATCCCAAGACCAACATGCTGGGGCCTTAACAGCAGACCCCCCATGATCCCTTACAGCACTAGTTTTTGAAGTTTGTGCTGTATTTTTAGCAAAAGGACTCCTCACAGGTGAATGAGGTTTATAAAAATTGTTTCTTTGATTCTATGAGTTCACCTGTGGTCTATTTACTGGTTGTCTGGTTCTAAAGTGATTAAACCACCCAGAATTAACATTTTGCTTCACAGAATTAAAATTTGTTCTACCAGAATTAACTTGTGACCTAACATAATTAACTTGAGGTCTACAAGTATTTATTTGTCCTGGTCTAGAAACAAACTTATTTGCATGATTAATCTTGTTTGCATTATTCCAAACTGGTTTTGTATGCACATGACCAGTATTAACACTTTTCTGCTTCCTAAGTTCAGCCTCTCTCTTCATCCTATTCTCATCAAAGTCACAGTCTCTAATTAGATAACTTAGACTACCACAGACAAAACACCTCTTAGGACCAAAAGTGTAGTTTTTCCTGTACTCTCTCCTCATCCTATTAGATTTTTGTGACTCTTGACTTTTGACAGACTTACTAGGAGATTTTATGTGAGTATCACAACTAGGTTTATCTGTATCAGGTTTAGGTGTAGCACAACTAGTTCACTAGGTTTGACAGAGTTTGACTCAGAAACTTCTTTTGGTTCACTCTCTGATTCTGATTCAGACTGCTTAGAGACATCTCTAGTTGATCCTTTACTATCATTAGCTTGACAAGTAGAATATTCACTAGATTTGTCATCTGAGTTGTCTGTCTCAGGATATTAAGAACCCTTTTTACCATACACAAACAAAGAGTCATCAAGTTCTTCCTTTTGTAGAGGAGTGTAATCTCCACTTAGTGGAGGTGGAACTCCTTTATAATCATCATTTTTTCTGAACCTATTATAAACTGGTTTACCAGTAGAATCATCTTCTCTACAAGTGAACACAGATCTCTCCATCTCTTCTTTATAGCTTAGAATTTCACTGTCTGATTTAATCTCATAACCTAAGCCAGTTTTACATGTAGACTCCATTAATTATGTACCATGCGGTATCTAGGGCACGAGATAAAAACTTTTATGGAATGGATTGCTCGTCAAGCATTGCACAACTCATCTTTCGTAACTTACGATGTGTTCTTTCAATAATCTCAAGTGATTGAGAAGTAAACGGGTTCGATAAGTTATTAGATATTCCATGTTGTTCACAAAAGCTACCAAATTGTAATTTATCAAATTTACTACTATGATTTATTTTTATTGAAACAATATAACAATCAAGTAGGTTTTCAAGCTTCTTTCTTAATATATTAAATTTTCCTAAGACACCATCCTTAAATGCTAAAAATAATACCCAAGTGTAATTTGAATAGTCATCAACAATCATTAAAGTGTAGAAGTTTCCTCCATAGCTTTGGATTGAAGATAGACCATACAAATCCAAGTGTAGCAACTCTAAAACCCTATTGGTTAACACTTCATACATATTCATATTGTTTGCATGTCCTTGACTCTCTAGACTACAGGTATCACAATAATGTCTTTCAAAACTCAACTTTGGTAAATTCCTTACTAGCTCGATGGAAGCTAGACATTGGACTAACCTCATATGGGCGTGAGCTAACCTCCTATGCCAAAGCCTTGAGATACCCCCTGGATGCAAGACTTATGTGTTGATTGGAGTCATCTCCAACTAACAAGTATACAAGTTGTATCTCCTATGACCTTTGGCTAATATGTTACCGTTTTTACTAATATTACAATCCACATTGGTAAACACAATGCTACAATTATCATTACTTAAATTACTCATACTAATCAACTTAGAATTAAAATTACTACCACACTCAACATTGATAATTTTTATAGAGTTATGAAGAGTATTGTTTCGAGTTTTTAAAAAAGGAGCTTGAGGGAAAAATGGTTATGTAAAAGCATTTAATGATGAACCCATTTTACTCAGACTCCTGGCGCGTTGATGGCACGTCGACGCGTCAGCCAGCGCGTCAGGCTCAGTAAAATTATATTCTTCACTTTGACCTTCTTTAATAAACAATATGGGTTTGTCATGGAAGAGCTTTTGTTGACGTACAATTATGTCTAAATCTTTACTGCTTTTCTTAAATTTAAGTAGCCTCAATTTTTGTTCAAGTTCACTAGTCTCTTTCTCAGGTTGATATTTTTCCTTTGCAAGTTATTCAATATTTCTCCAAATATTTTCATTAAGTTCTATTAATTCCTCATTCTCCTTTTGCAATTTATAAATATCTAAATTATTATTAGAAGATGAAGGGTTGAATGATACCTCATGTGTTCCAATTTCTGTGAGACAAGTAGCCTTTTCATCCGGTTGATCTCCATCCTCACTATCGCTCCAAGTGCCTCCGATGACACTGTTACATAAAGCGGTATTGGTCACTCCAAAAATGTATGACGGTATGCATATAGTCACACATGTTTTTTTGGTGTGTGTCACCAAAGGTCGCGCCACCGTAGGTGGCATATGGTGACATTTTTTAGTTTGTGACCATTTTCAATGAAAAAGAGTGACCAAAACCCGAATATGTGTGACAAATTAGGCACAAAGTTTTTTTGGATTAATCAGTATCAGTGACCGTAAACACTTTATAGTCACACAAATATTTTTTGAGAATAACTATTGTTCGTCCTTTGGCTACATAAATATATCATAAATGTGACATTTGAGATAATTTATTCAAGTAAATGTGTATTTTGTGTGAC
Organism: Artemisia tridentata subsp. tridentata; assembly: GCA_021014915.2. NCBI lineage: Eukaryota > Viridiplantae > Streptophyta > Magnoliopsida > Asterales > Asteraceae > Artemisia > Artemisia tridentata. The sequence continues at coordinate 350,404,470 of CP139502.1, read as the reverse complement.
TATTTCCCGTCCTGTGGCCACATGAATATATAATAAATGTGACGTTTGTGATGATTCAGTCACACAACGTGTGTGGTTTTTTGAAGTTTGTCACATACAATTTAAAAAACAATGGTGAAAAATGTTAAAAAGTTTGACCATATGCTTTTTAAAATCAAGTAAAAGTGTATTTGTGTGACTATTGTTCATCCAATAGCCATGTGAATTTTATGTTGTGTGGCATTTTGTAATATTTAGTCACACAAAACACTTGTTTTTGTATATTTAGTCACATACAATTAAGCATAAAGTGAACAAAAGTGTTAGTAAGTGTGACCATATGCTGTTTAAAGTGAAGAAATGTGTATTTTGTATGACTATTGTTCATCCAATGGCCGCTTGAATTTTATGTTTGTGTGGCCTTTTGTAATAATTAGTCACACAAAGCATGTTTGTTTTGGGTATTTAGTCATATACAATTAAGCATAAAGTGGCCAAAAGTGTTAATAAGTGTGACCATATGATGTTTAAAGTAAATAAACGTGTATTTTCTTTGACTATTGATCATCCAATGGCTACATGAATGTTATATTTGTGTAGCCTTTTATAATATTTAGTCACACAAAGCATGTTTGTTTTTGGTATTTAGTCACATACAAATAAGCAAAAAGTGGCCAAAAGTGTTAATAAGTGTGACAATAAGCTGTTTAAAGTGAAGAAATGTGTATTTTGTGTAACTATTGTTCATCCAATTATGTTTTTTTTGGCCTTTTGTAATATATAGTCATACAAAGTATGTTTGTTTTGTGTATCAAGTCACATAAAATTAAGCATAAAGTGGCCAAACGTGAATAAGTGTGATCATATGCTGTTTAATGTGAAGAAATGTGTATTTTGTGTGACTATTGTTCATCCAATGGCCACATGAATTTTTAGTTTGTGTGGCATTTTAATGTTTAGTCACACAAAGGATGTTTTTTTGGGTGTATTTAGTAACATACAATTAAACATATGGTGACAAAAAGTGTAAATAAGTGTGACCATATGCTGTTTAATGTGAAGAAATGTGTAATTTGCGTGACTATTGTTCATCCAATGGTCCCATGAATTTTTAGTTTGTGTGGCATCTTGTAATATTTAGTCACACATCGTGTTAAACAAAGAGTGACCAATAATGTTGATAAGCGTGACCGTATTATGTGAGTGAATCTTTTAGTCACATGGTTACTACTGCTAGTACTAGGTTAGTACTGCTGGAGCAGAGTTACTACTGCTAGTATTAAGTTGGTCCTGCTGAAGCAGAGTTACTATATCTAGTACTATGTTAGTGCTGCTGGAATGAGTATATACATAAAATAGAATTAAAAACAAAAAGAAATTTCAAATTGAATAAAACTCGAATGTATATAACTGAACAAAATATACAATTGTAATGTCGTGCATAATCAAATTCTCAAATACCATAATTTAAAGCCTTTTGACTCTTCGCCGTCCTAGCTTGCAATTGCCTTTGCATGGCTTTAATAGAAACATAATTTTTACGATTTGATGGTAATTTTGGTCCAGAATTGATCTAAGTAATCTTTTGCATCGTAGTTGGTGGTGTAGCCTGTAGTAAACAAAAGACGATTGTATCAAACATTGAATTAAATATGAAGAATTATATATATGTAGGTTGAAAAAACACATGTATGTACCTTCTCTTCATGAATAACTTGATCCTTTGGCCATGCAAAGAAACCACCTACGCCATCCTTAACTGTTTTTTAACACATTATTTCCTACGTCCGACATACATGCTGCATCCACAAACGATGAATCAATTGACACTCTGTTGCAATCATTTGGGACTGCTTGGTTATGCAACATTTGTTTTTCATGAGACTTTTATACTGTACCCAAAGTTTGCGAGGGTCCGAAGGAGAAAGTCGTAGCTTGTGTGTTTCTGGAATCTGGATTGGCTTCGCAACAATATTTGATTTCTTTAAGTGCCACAGTTTGCACTTAAATGGCTAAAAAAAAGAAATTTTGCATGTATATATCCGAAGTTATTTAAAATAATAATAATAATAATAAGAAACATGTTGAAATACATAATGTTGGTAGTGCTTGTGTTGGAGACACATTTTGTTGCGATTAGGAAACTGGAGACTTATTTTGTCGTGACTTAGGCTTTTTCTTAGGTCCAACAGTTTTAACAGGTTCCTATATGTATATATAAAACACGTTACATTATTTAAACAAAAGAATAACAAGAAACATGTTGAAATTCATATTGTTGGTAGTCCTTCTGTTGGAGACACATTTCCTTGTGATTAGGAATCTGTAGACCTGTTTCTTCGTGACTTAGGCGTTTTCTTAGGTCTCACAGTTTTAACAGATTCCTATATGTATATATAAAACACGGTACATTAGTCATGTATGTAAAATTCAAAAATTAAAGGGGATGTTTTATTACTTACCATTGTTTCCATTACCTTTTCCGAAGTTACAAGCCCATTAGATTCTCACATCTTTATCACGTACAACATCACTTGACAAAGTTCCGTCTACCTCATAAACGATGTTATCTATATTATCAATGGCCATTGGAGTCTTCATATAAAGGTTGAGGTATTGATCTGTTAAAATCAACTCCCTTAAATTTCATATATTGAGTTCTTCCAAGATATATATTATCATCTGAAGTAGAGGTTTCAGGTATATTGATTAGGGCTGTAAACGAACCGGACGAACACGAACAGAGCATTGTTCATGTTCGTTCATTTAATTTTAGCCGGAGAAATAAACGAACACGAACACTTAAATGGAAAAATTTTCTTGTTCATGTTTGTTTATTAAGAAAATGACTTGTTCATGTTCGTTTGTGTTCGTTCATTAAGACACTAAACGAACGCTAAACGGACATAAACAATCGAACATAAATGAACATAGACAAACAAACATAAACTTTATTAAATTATGCATCTAATATTGTTTTATAAGTGTTGTTTTGTTTAAACAAACTAATTTTAAAATTATACAATTAAAAGATATGATATAAGAACATAAAAAAATAAATGAACATAAACGAACGTTAATGAACGTATAATCGGACGTTCACGAACATAAATAAACGGACGTGACTTTTTTTTTCATGTTCGTTCATTTAACTAAACGATCGTAAAATATTGTTCATGTTCGTTCATATAATAAATAAACGAACATAAACGAACTTTTTACCGAACAGTTCATGAAATGTTCACTGAACGTTCAGTTCGTTTACAGCCCTAATATTGATTGAATGTCTTCCTGATTCAATATTATTGTTTCCAAAAATTATTTCTATATTTCCATCAGTATGTTCTATAGTATTAGATACTTCTTTATTTAATTTTAGAGGTTTTGGTTGAACTATTTCTTCTAATTTCCATGTTTGGTTTTGAGTTATTTCACTCCATTTTAATCTTTTAGGAATACTTACATTAGAATGCTCAAAATTAGGTTCAAAAATTAATGATTCATCTTTAGGCGACTTGAGTTTAGAACGAGGTTCTATAGTAGTAGTCATAGTTTTATAATATACTCTATGTATTATTACTAATGGATCTGTTCCTTCTCTTATTTCAAGATTTTTTGTTTTTATACTTAAAGTTAAAACATCTAAAATATTTTTATCAGATAATAATATTGTATAGTTTGGATAACAATTAAAATATATTTGACCATTACATATATTAGATTCTGCTAGTGCTAATAGTGATTGTTTAAAATTTTCTAATCATCAAATTGTAAAAATGAGTTTGTCAGCCTTTGATTATACTCCATGATACTAATGGACGCATAATCAAATTTTGTGTTATTATCATTAAAGATGAACGAGATGGGCGACGATCCGCCGCGTTGCGGCGGGCCGCTGTTCATCTCGTTGGTCACGTAGTGTTCCAACAACTGTATACGGTTGTTGGGGAACATAAAACAGTGAGCTTTTGCCACTACCATTTGGTCCTGTAGGTAAAGCCATACATATAATATAAGATTATAAACAATGAGACTTGTTTGAATATACTGTTATTAACAAATATATGCTCAATGATCAGACACTGAATTTCCCATAGACAAAAAGCAGGAAAGAAACAATAATGAATCAAGAGTTGGGGAATCAATGCTTCAGATAAAACTAATGCGAACCGCTATAATTTCTGCTTCACTCATAAAGATAATGATCCAACGACAATACTTGAGAGCAGTCATGTTTAACAATGGAACTAAAAATTTAACAGACAAAAACAGCAATGCTATACATTTTGAGTTTTCATATGAACAGAAGGCTCAGATACCTGTGATTAAAAGATTAGACCCTGATTCGACCTTTAAAGTCAAGTCTTTAACCAAGACATTACCACTTGGAGTAACTACCTGAATAAAAAATTAGTTTCAGAAGCAGATAACAGATTTTTGGCAAGGGTAACAAATTTTCAGCTACTTGACTTTATCAAATTCAATGTAGTCTGCCTGAGTTATATAGTTCTTACTTCCTCTTCTTTGTAGAGATGGTACATCTTTTGGACTCAACTCTCTTGATACACCCATAAGTTCATGTATACGATCCGCATAAGTATCCAAATATTGATTCCAAACGAAATCATACAACAAATCAAGTGCTCCCACTTGATTGTGATGTTTCCAGTTGGGTGAAGTGCATCGTACGCTTCTGCAAATTAACAAACAAATAGAAATATCATTAGATAGTTTACACTAAAAAACAACTTCTCAAACCATGCTTGATTAGTAGCATTTTAAAGAACTCTTAACGGTTTAATACCAAGGGTGAATGATCCCGTACGAATTGCACTTGTTCAAAACTATCCAGGTGTACTGTCATTGTTAGTTTCAAATAAGTATCAATAAAACACGAATACATTCATTCTCAAAGAATCATGGTGTTGCTAACAGATATTTTACTTTCAAGGTCAGTATAATCATCTGATTTGTATCTCGTGTTAATAAGTAATTTTAAGCTTCTTTGTCCGGCTTATGAGCTTATTAAACTTTTAAAAACCTAATAATTTCAGTTTTTGGGCTTATGAGCTTATCAACTTGAACTTTGTGAACTTGCATAAACCATAAGCTGAATTTGATAACCTAACAGACATACCCCAGCAGCCACTCGGTAGTAAAGCTTAATATTTTCTAACAAATTTAAAAAAAAAAAAAAAAAAAAAAAATGAATAATTGATTAGTACCTTGTATTGTTGTGGGGATAAAGAAGATTCAAGGAGACGATGAAGAGATTCAAATCCACAAATTGAACCGTCTCTAATTTCTGATTCTGATTGTGATGAATCTCCATTTACTATCTTAATTGCATAACTAATAAGATTAGCACCTCCCTCGTACTAATTCACTGCAATAACTTACCTAATCAGTAAAACCAATCAAACAGAGTATCCAAAAAATAAGCCAATCGCAACGAACCTCGGTTGGCGCGCGTACGCCTGCCAGATGCCGTGCTCGTACCAGCTCGTGTTTCGTGTGCAGAACTCGGTTTTGCTGTAACAGTAGCAGGTAATGGCACACGTGTATTAGCATTCTAAACGAATGGAAAAATGCAAAGCATGAAGACATAAGGGTAAACAAAAGCAGATAAACATAAAACAGGAAAAGTACGCTGAAGGTTGATTGCAGATGCATCTGCAGTTCTGCACTTCCGCTAATGACAGCATGGCGCATGGATGTTTCTGGCACTTCGGCTGTAACAGTACCATGGACAACTATCGTGACATATGCATCCAGTAAAGTGGAACAGCAAATGGAAGTATGTATACGAAAATTATAAAAGATACGTACAGTGGGTAGTACGTGTCGCGCTAGTGGAAGGAGTATTATCACGGGCAGCAATTTCACCTATTACAATGACACCCAAAAATATATTCGTATCAGAGAACGGTAAACAGGATAACGGGGAGCTTACGCTGGTAACTACCTGTACATGAACTCTGCTGCAGGTACGTGACATGGCCATAAGAATCAGGAACACGTAAGGCGGCTGCAAAAACACATTGCAAAGTCTGTATAAGCGTAGTGTATTCAAACTTGTAATTTCATTGTTAAACAAATGATACAAAACAGTATATGAAGTTAATAAGAATATCGTATGAATCAGGAACACGTAAGGCGGCTGCAAAAACACATTGCAAAGTCTGTATAAGCGTAGTGTATTCAAACTTGACATGGCCATAAGAATCAGGAACACGTAAGGCGGGTGCAAAAACACATTGCAAAGTCTGTATAAGCGTAGTGTATTCAAACTTGTAATTTCATTGTTAAACAAATGATACAAAACAGTATATGAAGTTAATAAGAATATCGTATGAAAAAAAAAAAATCAAAGACTTGGAATAAGTTACGGTTATTATGTTTCACATATGAGTCCATGTATACCAGATTTATGAAATTGATTGCAGAATGATGCTCCACATACATGTTTTATAGAAAGTAGTTTTTAAACCACATACACGCTCGAAATGTTTTACCATATAATTATACATTCGGTGGCGACTTGCACGACACAGAATCACAGACATCTTACACTATCACATTATGTTAATCCATACAATTGTTAGCGAATAACTATTCGAAAGTTCGGAAACACATTTAAAGGCATAAATAATCATAGACGACAAACAGTTTTCATGTTTAACCACATATGTCATAGAAGTCCTACATCCACTATACCATATTGAGCCTAGCAAATCTAAACGGCAACGAATTCTTTTTCAATAGTTAACAAAAAATACAAACCAAATATTACTAATCAGTGCATACGAATAGGACCAATCATAAATAATATTAACAACATGTAACTGACCCACTAACTTAGGCCACTACCCAATCAAAATGGCTGTTATGCAAAATCAAATCCCAACAACTTTACGTGAGCCTCTTTTGTGTGTTTTCGCCCCCTATCGTCAACTACTGCAACCCAACTCGGTTTGACCTACCAAGTTAGAACTCAAACGGCCAGCTACTAACACAAAACAGCACGGCGAGTCCAGAAACACCAATGTACAACATCAGTATCTAAGAAAGCAACTGTCGTGTGCCTGAAAAAAAGCTTCAAAAGCTCAGAAAATTTTGTCCCTCTACCTAAATTTTAAAGACGCTGTAACTTTATCCAAGGTAGACACCAAAATGCTGGAAAGTTGACACGGTCACAAAAGGCAACCAAAACAGAAGCTAAATTCTAAACACCAAAAAAAAGAACCTATGTACAGGATAAAATACCAACAGGTTGCTGAATCCAGCAGCTCCAGTTTGCGTTGCTGGCCTTAAACCGAGCCGAGATCCAAGACCTCACTTTGATCCACGTTAACAATTTCGTTTCTCCATTTCCATATACACCATATCGCACAACAAAAGACACCATGTATAATTTTCTTTAGCCTTGGACAGCTATGAGTCACAGTCGAACCCGAAGCCAAATGACCAATAGAGAACGGAGAAAAAGACCAAAGGAAGATCAATGCATCACCTCGTTTTCAGATCGTCTTTTATCCACTCTCAGCTTGCAACACAAAGGCAAGGCTGCAAAATATTATGAACCCAGAGTCATTGACATAACAAAAAAGAGGTAAAAGTCATATGAAGATTTGTTCAAATAGAGACCTCACGTAACCCGTTCACCTCTTTTTTTCTATTTACTCTCCAACTATCAAAACTATATAATGTATCAAATAGTGAATATTATTTGATATTTTTCCCGCTTATAATAGACAGTTAAAGCAAATCTTGTTTTCATCATCTCGCGCACCTACTAAGGCCTAAGGGAACTTTGACAGCCTACTGCATTAAACTAATAAGCTCTGTATATGACAGGACACAACACAGATACACATTAAATTATATACAACTCTATACTATTATTTTCTTCAGGTACTTGTTAAGACACATTCGTTTGTATTTAGTTCTAGTAGTTTCACAATATTCAAGGCCTGGGCTATCGTCTAATTTGATAGGTAAAGTATTTTTGTAATGTACCTTTGGAATTGTAGGAAATGTTGCCCTTGAATCCTCTGGCATAAAAATTGTTGTGATTTTGAGCCACTTTTGCGGATGACAGTTGAGAGTACAACAAAATGAAGCACGACTGAGGCCGAAGCATTTCCTGAATTGACTATTACCATGATCTCAGTGCAATAACGACAAAACCTTAATCCTTTTTTGTTTTGTTTTTTTTTTTTTTTTGTTCAAGAAACTTGTTTTTAATGGCGGAAAAATATGGGTACACGTAATACCAGGAGGGTGACAAAAGTTACCTGAATCGCAGGCAAAGCCTTTGGTAAAATCAACGACCCTCGGTCATCACTGTACGCCTGCAATAATAAGATAAAAATGTTCAGGATATATGTATGGAACAAAAGCGTAGGTAGCAAAAGTATCAAGTAGTTATTGTATATTTCTAAAAAAGAAGAAAACCGACAGTAAAAAACGCTATAATATTTGTTGCTGCCATTTTGAATGTAGTATTTCTGTAAATTGTGTTTCAAGCTCAACAACAGCTAGTACTGTTGTGAGATATTACGTTTCCAAATTTGTGTTCTAAGGCCTAATTATGGATTATTTCGAGGATCATCAAAATGTCACATTCGCCATATAGATTTCATGACATATAAATAACAAACAACCAAAACTATGCTCACATACACTTCAATTTACATATCTTTGTTCACATTAACAATAGTTAAACAAATATTAAAAGTAGTAAACCGAAATTTACCTGTAGTTCACATAGACCGGACAAATTATGTTCAATCTCAGAATTTTCCATCATTTACATTCACCAAAATAAGATTTTACTTCACCTTCAAATAACCTGAGAATCATCAACATCAAACAAAAGTTACATTTCTAATAACACATTATCTCTTTCTTATTGAATTTTGACGCACACGTACTCATACTTGAATTTCCAAATAGTTACACATTAAAAGTTAAGAATATGTATTATGTACCATTCAAATAGAGATGTTGAAAGGCATTACAAAAATTTATTTTACCTTTTATATGAACAATGTTGGTTTGATGATCAAAACTACAACCATCTCCATAGCCACACATGGCCGTCCGTAACTATAATATCCAATCGGTTTCACCAGGTTGATCCGGATATGCCATCGAACAATTCGCCACAGTCCCGTCTTCTTTATTGTGTATTTGAACTCCACAATCTCCTCTCAATTTCTATATAAGTTAATAAACGTTAGTAACAAATTCACAAATTTCAACCAATCTTCAATTCTAAATAGATTTGGATTAACCCGACCTCAACCATATAATTAGTTGTCCGTTTTGACCCAAACTCGTTTCAGTTGTTTATGACCCACGTTGACCCACCTTTTCTGTCACCATTTTCGATCTAGGCGATCAAACATAAGTAGACCTAATCTAATTTGAACATCTAAAAACGAAATCATTGACCTTAGATTAAGAATATTTCGTATTTCTCACAGTTACCGAATATGTAATTGAGAACACTGATGTTGCGCAGCCATACCGTAGGCAGCACGGCAAGAGTTCTGACAATTGCAAATAAATAATGTGTCTTGACTAACAATAAACCATCAGTCTCTAAGATTATATATTCCACGCAACATGCCTGATGTCAACTGACAACAGATCATATTTATAATGGTATCACAAAAGTAACCACTATGCCAATACTTGTTTACCATGGTAACGGCCGCACATCATTTATAAAACTACAGATGGTAAGTGAAGCATAAACATTAATGTCGTAATCAAGCAACCAATTTAGCTCATACCGGATATCCGCTTTAATTATAGAGGTTCGTGTATATAAAATGAAACCTTTATTAGAAAGCACGTCAAAATAGACTAAAGGAACTTACCAAGTTCGCGTTAGTATCCACGTGTCATGTTAACGACTTGTAGACTATCACCAATCCGCAGCCGCAATAAAGCTTCCAATACTTAAAAAGACCTATTTTAAGAGTGAAGGAACTTGCTTTTCAATTTCAAATTTTATACTAAAATGAAGCTTTTTATACTATAATTAAGTAACAAACATAATATCTAAAACAACTACAATCAACAAATTTAACATATAGACATAATATCAAAAATCAAAATACCTTAAATATCAGAAATCAATGATCCTTAACTCATAAAGATCACCAATTTCTCAAAAACCCCTAAGTTAGCATTCACTGTTTTCCCCAAATTGACTTAAAAAAAAACCCTAATAAAAATTCAGCTCAAAATCAAAATTAAACAAAAACCCATATCTCAAAATCAAATTTTATCACAAAAACCATAAATCTTGAACCCAATTGTGATGATAAAAAAAGACAACAGAAACTGACGCAATCAAATCGATTTTGATTTCGAATAATCAAATCGATAAACGGTTACTAAACTTATAAATAATGAGGCAATCAAATCTATTTTTATTTTGAACAATCATGAAACCTAACTAATGAAGGAACTGATGAAGATACCTTTTCCATTGACAAAGTTGGTGAGGCGGCCATCGGAGTAATATTCCGGTACCAAATACATCAAAAAAGCACAGAAAACACCAGTAACAATCAAACCCTAAATCTGACCATGTGTGGCTTTGATGGAGAAGATGTAGGCGATTCTGGAAGCAGCTGGCTATACTTATCTGCTTCTAAGGCGGGCCAAAACATTGGGCATGGACTGGGCGGGAAAACGGGCCGGAAATTCGCGGTACTGTAGCAGTCCAAAACGACGTATACTGTAGAAAGAGCGACGTCGTTTTAAATGCTATATAATATATATAGTAATATGTTCGTACGTATATTTTAAAATTGAAAATGAGTAAGAGTATAGAGGTACCTAGGATGCCGAAACAAAGAGTCAGTGGATGTTGGGTGTCAAAAACCGTCATGTTAGCACCCTAAACAACGGTAAATGACCCTCAAAACGTAAAAAAAAAAAAAAAAAAAAAAAAAAAAAATAATAATAATAATAATAATAATTTGCGAATGACAACTAACATACAAATAATTGTGATGTCGGGATTTGATAGATTGTTCAGGTGAACCGATTGAATCCCCTTCCAACCGCTTCACTAAAAACAATATATGTTAAGAGGTGGTACTTGATATGCCGGATTTATATATGTTTAAAAACAATATTGACAACTTTTTATAAATAAGTTTTTACATAAGTTATTGAAAGGGAAAAAAATACCTTACACCATATCTCTATTTAGCATGTAAACCAGCATTGCGTAAAACCATTTAATTTCTCAATATTGTGTTTCATGGATAATAATCAATTAAGCATGTGAAGTTTGTGTTCAGTTCCTAGTGTTCATGTGTATTATTATGTGTAATGTGTAGTAAGTAAAGCCGTAAAGGACTATCAATGAATAACTAAATAACTAATTATAAATTTATAATCGTTGTCTGTTCTAAGTTTTATGGATTTGCGATGGATATTAACATGGGTAGATAATTTTTTAAGATGGATTAGAGTACCCACAAATTACTACGTAATAAATAAACATTAAGATCAATATAGCTAACGGTACTACAGTCACTCTTAACAGCTGGACTATCAATGTATGAAAATGCAACACATGCATAATTATCTAACTAAAATATGTTATTACAATATTTTAAGTTATCTTTGCGACCAAGCAAGAAGGTGCGAGATGAAAGAAATAATTAATGTCCACATTTGTTTACTGTATTTTGCAATTTTTTAACCAAACGAAATCCACATGTACACAGATTAGGACCTCACTTGACAAGGGCTTAGCTTTTCCGCCGAGAGATGATGCAAGTATGTCAAAACTCTATGTTAGTATAAAAAAAAAAAAAAAAAAAAAAAAGTAAACATGGCCAAATTTAATCTTGGCAATATGTACTCGTGATCTAAAATATCATGTAATTTTAAATCGCATTTCATTTTATTTTAGCTATATTTTAATTTTATACACGCCAAATATTAATTATCTATATTATTTATATATATAACAATTTCACTTAATGACGCTCTTTTGCCTCGTGCATTATGACAGGGTTTTTCACCTCTAATAATCCGAATTGATGAAAAAGAAAAAGAAAATCAATATGTATATATTTTGGAGCGTATAATCATTGTATCTCTTATAGTTATTATTTTACAAAATGATTACATAAACTAAAGAAAAAGCATAAAAAGAAGTTAAAAAACAAAACAAAAATATTTTATATCTTTAGCTAAGCCAAAGTATTATGAGCAGAAGAAGTAGATTTATAGAAACTTTAGAGTTATTTAATAACATTATTAAAGTTCATGGCTATTACTATATTATACACTTGCCGTTCAAAGGGAGTATCGCTTTGATGACATACCGTATCTTTTGACAAGAAGGAAAAAATATTCCAAAATAAAACCAGCTATTGGAATATTTTTTCCTAAGTGACTCTAATGGCCATTGATAATATAGATAGCAGCGCTTATGAGGTGGACGAAACTCAGTCAAGTGATGTTGTACGTGATAAAGATGCGAGAATTCAGAAGAAGTCTAATGGGCTTGTAACTTCAGAAAAGGTAATGAAAACAATGGTATGTAATAAAACATCCCCATTTGATTTTTGAATTTTATATACATGACTAATGTATCGTGTTTTATATATACATATAGGAACCTGATGCGTGCGATGTGTCGTTGCGGTTTAGCAGTATTAATGCCTACTCAAGTTTTAAATTTATATTTAGCCGACTTATCAATAACACACACACTTAACGAGCAGTGTACCCGGTCAGTATGAATATAATGGTAAGTAGAGTGTCGATCACTAAGAGTGGAACGTATTATCTCGTTATTCTAATCAGTATTTTAATATATTAAGTTAGCTATACAACCTAATCTAACGCAAGGGGGTTTCAGTCTGAGAGACTGGCACGATTTGGTTGCAATTAAATAATAAACTAAACCAATAGGCACGAATCAGCGAATAGCACACACGTACACAGATAAATACTTGAGACAATAAGAAGGCTGTCCTGATAGATAAGTAGTTTGTCACTTGTTTTATTGCTAGTTTTATATGAAGTGTATAGTTCGATGCAACGCACCGAGATTAAGTCCTTTCTCGTTGGTTCTAATCTTATCGGCGAGTAAACCCTTAATGATTACTTATGACTATCCTATTTATCTTTCTTCCTACTTTTCTACAGACGATAGAATGCATAGGCGATCTAATAAATAGGCGAGGGCAGAGGCATGGCGACCCGATCAACGCTCAGCTAGACACAGAGGTTATCAATGCACTAATAAAAGTCACCAAAGACATCAACATATAAACTTTAATTAATGAGAAAGCAGTTTTAAGGGAGTGCAATCTTTCCGTTGTCACATTACACAAGCCACCAATCTTGATGAATTAAAGTTTACTAACACAATAAAACAAAACTACTTAATGAATTAAACATATGCAGCACCTTCTTACAGCTCTTGTATCTTCGTTTGGGTGTGTCTTGTGCTGCTGTCTTGACTGAATTCGTCCTAGGTTTCTGTACTTCGGTCTTCTGTCTAAACTTCGGAACTCTTAATTCGTCTGGTCTTTGGGGTATTTATAGTTTCTGTCTGAGGGTAAGATGCGGCGCATCTAGTAAGTAGATGCGGCGCATTTACTTAACTTCGCGTGGGGTCCAAGATTATAATATTCAGGAATATTCGTACACCGCCAGAAGATGCGGCGTAACTCCATTCTTGGATGCGGCGCATGTCCTCTTGTATCTTGGATCGTATCTGGTGAAATATGGATAGTGATGCGGCGCATGTCATAAGTGAGATGCGGCGCATCTGGAGCAGAATAGTCTTGATCTTGTGCATTTAAGTAGACTCTTAACTTTTTGCATGTTTTGCTCTATAATTAGTCCAAAATCGCCAAGTTTCACCAAATGCTTGTTTTTACCTGAGAATTACAAAAGTAAACGATTAAGTATCAATCCTCATACATAATATAATAAAACAAGTCAAATTAATAGGATAAATGATAGTAATAAAATGTACTTATTTGAGTTCATCAGAACCCGTTAAAACTGTCAGACCTAAGAAAACGCCTAAGTCATGACGAAAGGGGTCTACAGATTCCCAATCGCAAGGAAACGTGTCTCCAACACAAGGACCACCAACAATATGTATTTCAACAAGCTTCTTGTTATTCTTTTGTTTAAATAATGTAACGTGTTTTATATATACATATAGGAGCCTGTTAAAACTGTTGGACCTAAGAAAACGCCTAAATCACGACAAAACGGGTCTCCAGATTTCCAATCGAAACAAAATGTGTCTCCAACACAAGCACTACAAACAGTATGTATTTCAACATGTTTCTTGTTATTCTTTATTTTTTTAATAATTTCTGATATGTACATGCAAAAAATTCTTTTTTTTAGCCATTTAAATGCAAACTGTGGCACTTAAAGAAATCAAATATTGTTGCTTTGGGTACCGTATACAAGTCTCATGGAAAACAAATGTTGCATAACCAATACCTCCCAAATGATTGCTATAGAGTGTCAATTGATTCATCATTAGTGGATGCAGCATGCATACCGGACGTAGGAAATAATGGGTTAAAAACAGTTAAGGATGGCGTAGGTGGTTTCTTTGCATGGCCAAAGGATCAATTTATTCTTGAAGAGGAGGTACATAAATGTGTTTTTTCAACCTACATATATATAATTCTTAATATTTAATTCAATGTTTGATACAAGCGTCTTTTGTTTACTACAGGTTACACCACCAACTACGATGCAAAAGATTATAGAGAAAAATTCTGGACCAAAAGTACCATCGAAGTGCAAAATTTATATCTCTATTGTAGCCATGCAAAGGTAATTGCAAGCTAGGACGGCGAAGAGTCAAAAGACTTTAAATTATGGTACTTGAGAATTTGATTATGTACGACATTACAATTGTATATTTTGTTCAGTTATATATATTCGAGTTTTATTCAATTTGAAATTTCTTTTTGTTTTTAATTCTGTTTTATGTATATACTCATTCCAGCAGCACTAACATAGTACTAGCAGTAGTAACTTTACTTCAGCAGGACTAACTTAGTACTAGCAGTAGTAACTCTGCTCCAACAATACTAACTTAGTACTAGCAATAGTAACCTTATGACTAAAAGATGCACTCACATAATATGGTCACGCTTGTCAACATTATTGGTCACTTTTTGTTTAACTCGATGTGTGACTAAATATTATAAAATTCCATACAAACTAAAAATTCATGCGACCATTGGATGAACAATAGTCACGCAAAATACATATTTCTTCAGTTTATACTGCATATGGTAACACTTATTAACAATGTTGGCCACTTCTTTCTTAATTATATGTGACTAAATACCAAAAAAAAAAAAAAAAAAAAATTTTGTGTGACTAAATATTACAAAAGGCCACACAAACATAAAAATCATGTGAGCATTGGATGATCAATAGTCACACAAAATAAACATTTCTTCACTTTAAACAGCATATGGTCACACTTATTAACACTTTTGGTTACTTTATGCTTAATTATATGTGACTAAATACACAAAAAAAACATCCTTTGTGTGACTAAATATTACAAAATGCACAGAAACTAAAAATTCATGTAGCGCCATTGGGTGAACAATAGTCACACAAAATACACATTTCTTCACATTAAACAAATATGGTCACACTTATTAACACGTTTGTCCACTTTATGCTTAATTATATGTGACTAAATACCCAAAATAAACATGCTTTGTGTGACTAAATATTACAAAAGGCCACAAAAACATAAAATTCAAGTGGCCATTGGATGAACAATAGTCACATAAAATACACATTTCTTCACTTTAAACATCATATGGTCACACTTATTAATACTTTAGGCCACTTTTCGCTTATTTATATGTAACTAAATACCCAAAATAAACATGTTTTGTGTGGCTAAATATTACAAAAGGCCACACAAACATAACATTCATGTGGCCATTTGATTATCAATAGTCACACAAAACACATATTTCTTCACTTTAAACAGCACATGGTCACAGTTATCAACACTTTTGGCCACTTTATTGTTAATTGTATGTGACTAAATACACAAAACAGACATGGTTTGTGTGACTAAATATTACAAAAGGTCACACAAATATAAAATTCAAGTGGCCATTGGATAAACAATAGTCACACAAAATACACATTTCTTCACTTTAAACAGCATTTAGTCACACTTATTATCACTTTTGGTCACTTTATGCTTAATTGTATGTGACTAAATATACAAAAAAAAACATGCTTTGTGTAACTAAATATTACAAAAGGCCACACAAACATAAAATTCACGTGGCCATTAGATGAACAATAATCACACAAATACACTTTTACTTGATTTTAAAAAGCATATGGTCACACTTATTAACACTTTTGGCCATTGTTTTTTAATTTGTATGTGACTAACTCCAAAAGAAAACACACGTTGTGTGACTAAATCATCACAAATGCCACATTTATTATATATTCATGTGGCCACAGGACGGGAAATAGTCGCACAAAATACACATTTACTTGAATAAATCATCTTAAAATATATTTATGTGGCCAAAGCACGAACAATAGTTACTCTCAAAAAATATTTGTATGACTATAAAGTGTTTATGGTCACTGATAATGATTAATCCAACAAAACTTGTGCCTAATTTGTCACATATATTCGGGTTTTGGTAACTCTTTTTCAATGAAAACGGCCACAAACTAAACAATGTCATCATATGCCACCTACGGTGGCGGGAGCTTTGCTGACACACACCAAAAAAACGTATGTGACTATATGCATATCTTCACACATTTTTGGAATGACCAACTTATGTATTAGTGTCATTGGAGGCGCTTAGAGCGATAGTGAAGATGGAGATCAACCGGATTAAAAGGCTACTCGTCTCATGGCAATTGGAACACATGAGGTATCATCCAACCCTTCATCTTCTAATAATAATTTAGATATTTATAAATTGAAAAAGGAGAATGAAGAATTAATATAACTTAATGAAAATATTTTGAGAAATATTGAATAACTTGCAAAGGAAAAACATCAACTTGAGAAAGAGACTAGTGAAACTTCAACAAAAATTGAGGCTACTTAAATTTAAGAAAAGAAGTAATGATTTTGACATAATTTTAAGTCGACAAAAGCCCTTCCATGACAAACCCATAAGGTTTATTAAAGAAGGTCAAAGTGAAGAATATAATTAAGGCTAATATTAGTAAAAAAGGTAACATATTAGCCAAAGGTCATAGGAGATACAACTTGTATACTTGTTAGTTGGAGATAACTCCAATGAACGCATACGTCTTGCATCCATGGTGGGTATCTCAATGCTTTGGCATAAGAGGATAGGTCACACTCATATGAGGTTAGTCCAAAGTCTAGCTTCTATTGAGCTAGTAAGGAATTTACCAAAGTTGAGTTTTGAAAGACATTACTGTGATACTTGTACTCTAGAGAGTCAAGGACATGCAAACAATATGAATAGGAATGAAGTGTCAACTAATAGGGTTTTAGAGTTGCTACACTTGGATTTGAAAGTCGGGTTTCCCCTTACCCAACAAATGAGGATATTTCAATAAAGGTATGAATATGTTATGTGCTTCATTGGGAACACTCGAAATGAGTTTTAGAATTAGAAGGATCTAAATTTACCACCTCCCGTTTTTGGGCAAAATGCCAACTCAAGTATTTTGATAAAAGCCTCTAGCCAAGGCTTTTCTAAACCTATGGAGCTTATATATTTCATGTGACATCATGTGAAAGTATTCATATGGCCATAATCCGTGTATACATCTTCTCTAATCAGCTAACGGGTTTACTCCATTTTTTGTCAAACTAACTCAAAGGTCCCTTTGCATAAATGCATCCTTTCCCTCTATGGGATATGCTTTATAATGATGCAAAGCACTTAGCTTGTTTGCATCAAGGTGATTATTGATTACGTCGAGTAGTGAAAATTCACGTATTATGAGATTATGAATACTCGACGTTGAGTTACTTGAAACTTTAAGTAACCTTTAATTTTTCTCAACACATAATCATCTTTGTCAATTCTTTTCTTCCTTAACGAAAAAATGATTAAGCCTTAATCACTCATTTGATTAATCTCTACACCAAACTAATCCTCCAACCATTTCAAAATCCTTCCAAATCTTATCCCCAACATTCTCTTAATATTCCCTTACACTCTACGTACTTCCATGCACTTCCTGTCTCCTACATTCCCACACCAAATCTTCCAAACATTCCCTTCCATATATTCTAATCCAACAACTAGGATTTTACCACCTCATCATCTTCTTCATCCAACCATTCATTTCAAAACACAAATAATCCTTCACCACAAACCACCTTCATTCTCATCTCCTACATTCAAAATTCAAATTTTGAATCCAAGCCAAAGGCTCCCCGTCACCTCAACATCCCATACTTATCCAACCCATTCTTACACACATACAACTCACTTCCTTACATACAACCTCCCTCACCATTTACCTCTCCTCAATTCAAATTTGAATTCTCTTTTAGGCTCCCCATCGCATCCTTCTTACACATCTCAACCCAATCTTATCTCTTCACTCTCTCACACTCATATTTCATCACATGGGGAATCCTCTTCCACACTCTAACATTCAAATTCAAATTTTAATTTCAAACTAAGGCTCCCTTCCATCACATCAACTCCAACTCATCTCAACCTCCATCTCACCCTCCTCTCCTAGTTTGGAATATTCCGTTGGAAATCCTCTTAACCTAACCATGCCTTCTCATCTTACTCAACCGTGGTTCACCTTAACCCAACCTCACTCTCTCACTTCCCTCTCACATATTTGAATTTCAAATTCAAATCTTCCCTCTCTAGCATCCACACTTCCTTTTCAAGCAAAGGAATTTTATCTTGGCATATTCTTCTCTTCTCCATATGCCATGTAAGGAATACCCAAACTACCCCTATCTAATTATCCCTTCTACCCTTCTCTCTTTGATAATTGGTTTCACTTAAATACTTTACAAAACCTTATGGCTATTTGAGCTGGTAGACCTTGAGGATAAATAATGTAAAGGTATAAATGTGTGAAGTACAATTGGGGGTTTAGCAAGGTTGGGTATTTAAAAGACCAAGATCCCATAAGGAAAAATTCACTAGTTATCCTGGCGCGCTGCTGGCGCGTTGGTAAAATTTTCCCACTGTGGGATCTTGGCCTATAAATACCCACCCTTGTTTCTTTCTCTCTTATTTCTCTTTTTTCAATCCTTTAATTCTATCTTATGCTCCACCCTTGCAATTATGACATCAGGTTAGGGCTTGATTGAACAATCAAACACTTTTCGTTCGATTTGGTTTTAATGGAAGTCTTGTGTCGAGGTGACCAAGCATAGATCATTGGGGATCTAGTTGGGTTTGATACTTCCAGTGGGAAGTCTTTTTGGTGTTTATGGTCTTAGTGGTCTTTGTGGTTAAGTCGAATCACGAGTCCTTGAGGGTGGTTTATGTAGGCGTCTTCTTAGCGTGTGCCGATCTTTGTGCATATCGGTGGAGTGAAGTTGTAACAATTTGTACCCTACAGAAAGGATTATACTTAGTGAATGGTATTGTGTCGTGGATTTACAACTGGATGTACGGATGGTATAAACCCCCTTCCCGAAGCAGTATATATCGTGGTGTCTCTTTACTCGCTTTATATACTTATGTTGTGATTGTGATTGTGGTTGTTGTTGTATAACCCACTTAGTACTCTTTGAGGCTTAAAGTTTTTTTTAACACAGTAAAAGCTGAAGAGACCGTATTCACCCCCCCCCCCAATTTAAAACAATTCATGCAACATTGAATCACTTTTCACTCAACTATATTTTACAAACTGTTTTGAGATAACTCGACACTATGTTAACTAAGAATATCTCATCTTCAAGGTGGTTATTCGGGCTAGTTGTCAATTAAAAACTGATAATGTATCATTTTAGCTACGCAATGTAATAGATTATTCAAGGCTTTGATACGTTTAGGGAAATCTCACTCTTATGCAACAAAAGCTCTTTTGAGACGTCTTGTACTAGACATAACCTAAATCTTCTCATCTTCAAGATAGTTATTAGGAATAGTTGTCACCTAAAAGCTGAAAATGGACTCCTTTGACTAGGAAACGTAATAGAGAGTTTGAAGTTTCGTCATTTTTCAAGAAATCTCATGCTCATGCAATTAATTTATCGTTGCAAATGTTTTTCTACGCAAGTTATCTAGTTGACACTAGATTACTGAAGCTTGATTCAAAAAGTTGATACTTTTTCCCAAAACAATCAAAGACGGTTAGATGAACGTATATTTTAAAGCATGAGCAATATAAAACAACTTTCAATATAAATCTCAAACTTTTGGAAAAAGTATCACACAAAACACACTTTTGGTGAGGAAAAATAAAAACAGACAGAGAGAATTAAATTGCAAATGAAAAGAAAAGAGCATGCGGTTATGCTATAAAAGCAAGAAAGCATAAGAAAAGAATCATGAAAAGAAATATGCTCGAAAAAGAAATGCCAAAGCATACAAAAACAGACAGAGTGAAAATAAATAAATTTAAATTTATCCATATACTTACAAATTTCATGTCATTTCAGAATCATCTCACAAAATGTCTCAAGATAAAGATCAACCACAAAACATTTAGGAAGAAGTTCAAGCTGTTCATGTTCCCATAAATGAAGAACTTATCCCAAAATCTAAATTCCACAAAATTGGTGATTGTAATCATCGATTCATTCTTACCTCCTTTGAATGTGTTCACAACATAATCTCTGAAGTACTCATAAATCACCCCATTTAACCCGCATTATCATCATCAGACTCAACGGCTCCCATGATCTACATACAACAATTCTGGCATCATGTTGTGCTCCTAGAAGAAGTAAAGCCTGATACTCTTCAAAGCTCCATTGAGACACAACAAATTAATCTGACGTCAGAAGATCTTCGAACAACATTAAATCTTCCAGCTGCGGATCACGGAAATTATGAATACTTTGAATAACCAACCAATTCCAAACAGCTGATTGATTTCTTCATTGAGCTGGGGTACGACAAAGATGTTGAAGGCTTCAAAAGATCATCAACATTCAAAAAGAAGTTTCTTCCCGCGAGATGGGCTACGATCTTCTCAATTCTGAACCATTTCATAATGGGGAAAGAAACAGGGATGGATCGAGGCACTAACACACTTTACCAAATCATGTAGTGTATCGTGAAACAGCGCCACCTCGACTATGCAAAGATGATCTGGGTGGATGTCATCATGTAAATGGTAAGAAGGCAATGAAGAAAAAGAACGTATGCATTCCTTTTGTCAGATATATCAAGCTGACGATTGCTCAATTCATGAGGCAACATCCGAATATCTCAAGAAGAGAAGAAGATCCTATAGTAGAAGAATTTTACATTCATAGTATACGTGGTACTTCCATTGTAACAGACAATGCACCTATGCCAATAGCACAAACCCTGCTAGATCTTGCTGACAAGAAATCACAAGCATACAAGGAGTATGTAGATTTAGTCAATGCTTTTATGGAAAGCTCAAAACCAAGAGAACCTACCCCTAAAGCGCATAAGGTTAAGGTTGAGTCTAGCGCCCAATTAGGACTAGTCAAGAGAACTAGGAGAAAGTGTAAGGGGTTAAGAATAAGCAATTTGATAAACGTACTAAGAAACAATTTGTAACACCCCAACTCGACAAGGGTCAAAATGTCAAATTATGGTGTCAACCAGAACATAATAAACGCAAGTAGGAGACATAAATAAATAGATACAAGTCATGAAACAAAATGACATCCAAAGAAATACAAATCAAATCCAACTCTAAAATAAATTAAAATAACCAAGAAATAAGTCATAAACTAATTCCAAAAGATAGGGAAACTAAGGTTGGGTTGGTCCTCTAAAAGGCTCCTACTCTCATCACTCAAATCCCAGCATCCCGCTTGAAATACCTGACATAGAGAAAAGAAAATGCGGCTGAGCTTAGAAAGCCTAGTGAACAGGTATAAAATAATAAACTGAATATGAATAAGTACACAAAATGAAGTAAAAGGAATCTGCTGAACAAGATGTCATAGGTCATGAAAATAAATGAATAATAAATCAAGTGAAAGAATAAGAAAGTCAACAAATAATAAGAACATATCCATGAGCTCACTAAGTAAGCCACCTGCTTAACCACACAATCCTATCATAACATAACAAATGAAGACATGACCTCCCAAAAGTGACATAGGGTGTATGGCACACACAACCATTCACTACAAAGCCATACCATAATCATATCACAAATCAAACCTAGGATGCATCCATACGCTCCCTGCAAAACAAAGTTATACATACAACACCATACACCTGTACTCTGACAAATATATTGGCGTATCAAAATGGCAAATAAGTGCACGAGCTCAATAATCATATACATATCAAAAGGGAACGCCGTGGACCAATCCCACTACCACCAATAGTGTCATGCCATTGGTGCCTCAATGACATGGCCATGGTACCTCCATGACTAGTTAGCTCGGGTAACAGAATAAATAAGGCTATTACATCATAATGAATTCATTATAGTATCTCCAAACAGTATAACAACATGAATGAATGTCATATTAATGACATAGAACTAACTATAATATCATAAGAAATCATATCAAATGGAAATCACCAACCAATATTATAACGAATGAAATAAAGTCAAGGATCGAAGAGTTAATGCGAAACCCTTACTGAGAAAGGGAAGAATATGCGTACCTTAGCAAAAGGAATGAAAGCAAACAAAAAAGCGATCACAAGGAAAAAAATGTCACATCTTCTTCAACTAATCTACACGGATTGGGAATCATTTAGTAGTTATGTGTTCATTTAATGTCATAACGGATTTTAATTACTTATAGTCATTCATTAATGTGATTAGGGTTTCATATGTGCCAAAACAGATTTTTAGGTTTAGAATGCAAATCTGACTTAGTTTCTTATTAATTTATAGACATATCAAATGAGCTCCTGAGGTTCTACCAATTTTATCTGTGACTTCCACATGAGTTAAGAACCTCCCCAAATTTTCTTGGATTTTATTACTAAATGAAACTACCATTTCAAAAATTGTTTTCCCAAACCTATCCAGAAAGTGCACTGCAGGTATTACCCGAAAGTTTGTATTTGATCAACCCATATTACCCTTTCAGAAAAATCCATAAAAATTTGATTAAGCCATATATATCGTAAAAATTATCCTTGACAATTGAGGGCTCTGAATTCCTTATGGTTTTAAAAATAAAAATAAAAAACACAAACTGATTTTCAGATATCCAAAATACAATATTGACACTTAACTTTGTAAAAATCAAAAGACTACCCTCCATACCTCCAGTGACCACGAAATTTATATATTCAGAAAGTAGGCAACTTTAACTCAATTTTAGACTCAATAATCATACAAAAATATGTTGGCATCATCAAATTAGATCCCTTTTAATCTGACCCGTATTCTGGACAACATGTTCACATAGAATCACAACCAAACCCTAACCCTTTAAACCCTAATCGACTTCCATTAATTCCCTAGGGTTTTCCAGATTTTAATACATATTAAATGTGTCTTTAATGATCTTATTAGGGCTTCATGAGTATGACTTAGGGCTGTAAAAAGCGACACAAAACAACCCACATATAGGCGCATACATTTATGATTTCATGTGTGATTTCATGTGACCGTTATAACGAGAAAATCAAACAAGTATTCTAACATGATTCTTATGATTTCAATAACATGTATTAGTCTTGTATATGTTGACTGAATTAAAAGAAAACAAAGGGAAAACATAATCACCTTGGTCGAGGAGAAAAAGAAACAAATGGAACAAGGAATTAGGGCTCGGATCACATCACCAAACCACAACAAGGATCGACCACCAAGGCTGTAACGAATAAGATTCAAGGCTGCTATAAACGACCACCAACTTGCTATCTTCTCTTCTCTTCTTTCTTGGCAGCACGAATGACAATATATGTGTGTTTGTGGTTCGGTGTAGGAGAGAACACAAGAGGTGTTATATGGTTTGCATAGAAAATGGAATAATGTGTTTCAATTTTTAGAATGTCGTGTTTCTTCACTTAGGTAAGTCGTGTAATATGGCAAGGATTAGGAAACATGCATATCTTTATTTCTTTATAAAATATTTACTTGTTCTTATCTCATTAAAACCAACGATAAGAAAAGGGATAGGTGCTAGGAAAAATAGGTTTTCATATCTTGGAAAGGAAATAGAAAACGTGTAGAACTCTTAGGATGGGTCGTTTAGTTATAAGCTTAGGAATAGGAAAGAATTTAAATTATGTTACTTAGGGTAGAATGTATAATGTGTCTATTATATGCAACTTATAGTTTTAATATCATTTATTTACTAATTATACTAGGTTAAATTCAAAATGGTAAATAAAATGTAGGTCCAAATTTTAGGGTTTTACATAATTGCTTGGCATAGAAGAAGGGGATGAATCTGACAATAAAAAGGAAGGGGATACCGTCATTGTGTCAAAAACTGAAGAACCTAGGAAAACAAAGAGAGGCGAAGATGATGAGGGGAAGGGAAAGGAGAAAAGTGAACCTTCTAAGGAGAATAAGGATAGTTTGGAGGATAGGCCTAGTGATGATCGTCTGGATGACGATGATGGAGATGATAAGGGGGACGGAGGTGACACCAATAGAAAGGAGCCTGGGATGAAGATGAAAAATGACACCAGTAGGTCTAGGTCCACTGAGTTACACCAACTCATTTCTCCCGTCACCACCGAAGGCACCCCATCAGCACGAACAACAACAATACCAAAAACAACAAGAACAACAGCAACATCATCAACAACAACAACAACAACAACAACAACAACAACAACAACAACAACAACAACAACAACAACGATACACACAACAACAACAACAACAACAACAACAACAACAACAACAACAACAACAACAACGATACACACACAACAACAACAACAACAACAACAACAACAACAACAACAACAACAACAACAACAACAACAACAACAACCCTTATCACCTCCCACACACAACAACAACCATCATAAAAAAGAAAAACATTAAAACATATCCTGACAACATCAACCTCAACTCTATTGCAGAGAATCCGAGCTGAACCAGTTCCATTTGTCACAATCGAGCACTTCAATGAAGTCATGGGAAAGCTTTGAGCTGATATGGACACAAGATTCTCAGCCCAATGTCAACGTCAATATAAAGCTGAATCTTCATCTTCATCAGAAACATTATCACTAGACTGTCACTCAGAAATAATGCTCGATGGGTTTTTAAATGATCAATCACTACAACAAGCTCATCCCAACATATACAATGAACTACTGGAGCCCAATGTAGAACCACCAACTGAAACCTGTGTCATGACTGAAGATGTGTGAACCTGATGCACAAATCATCAGGAACTAAGTTCACACGAAATATTTGTTATAAAGACTTGAACAGAACAAGAATCAGGGAACATGACCCTGAGCACGCAAAAGAAGAAATGGTTCAAAGACAATAGAGAATTTTTTTTACTATAAAATATGTATATTCTTTTTTATTGTAAGTTAGCGTGTAAGAAAAAGCCATTTTTGCTCACTTACAAACTGATAATAGCTTAGGATATCTATGATTAGCAAGTTTTTGCTAAAGATCTGAAACGAAGAAACCCCTAAGCAAGACCCTGAACACAGGAGACCCGAGGGAATACTCAGGAGACCCTAAACATAAACGTTCAGGAGGTCGTCATCAAACTATGTAAATATAGAACCAAGGATGAAGATGGTGACTGAAGATGAAGAAAATAGCCATTCTTCATCTTTAATATTGTTTACTTTAGACAATACTTGTAAATCAGTGGATAAGAATGTAACACCCAAATCAGAATGTAGCGGAAGAGATATCGGGGGGCTACTTATTGGAATCACAGCATAAGTAATATAGAATGGATTATCTAATCCGTTATAAAGTTTCATTAATCAAAACATAAGATTTACAGAATTATGAATGCGGAATACAAGGCCAATAATAGTTTTAAGTTGTCCCATTACAAAACATTGGTCATGAATGTTATGTGGACACTCCAAAAGTATGCCTATGCCCCTGCCAAGCGCTGTCTTGCATCATCATAGATTAAACAATTAAACACCTGAGTAAATATGCTAAAAGTCAGCAAAAAGCTAGTGAGTTCATAGGTTTACAGTAAGCAGTAAAGTTGGACCAATAAGTTTATGAGTTAACATTATAATGTGCATAATGTTATACGAAAGTCTACTACGCTGCGCTAAGTTCCATGTTACCAAAGCTACGACAGTGTGCATGAAATGAGTTCATGTAATAATAATAAGGCCCAGCAAGTGTTCTATCCCGTGACACTTGTAATTCGACATGGTATACATCCATTTGTCTTATCTGGACAATTGGCTCTCCAAAACGGATAGAGGTGTCACCCTCAATAGATCTATTTATATCACTCGTGTACATGAGTATGGGAAAATGAATTTGGGATACAATACTTAGGCTAACACGTAATAGTTTTTCAAACAAAAGCATTGTATAAATATGGTCCAGTAAAAGCAAGCATGTTTCTCACCCCAAGTTTGCAAAGCAAATACGAGTTAAAAGTGGGGCTACGAACTCACCTCAGAAAATAGTCCTTTGAAATGAAAAGTCAAGTAGTAGCAGTGTATGGCACCAACACGCGACCTAAATTAGTATGGCAATTCTTAGTTTACAATTATGTGTACTTACGACTCAAAGTGTTTAAATAAGTTTAAGTATTTACAAATGGTTGTTTTCAATATTGCTTGTGTGGCAAATGCTTAATGTTCAAAATCAAAGTGTTTTTAAATGTTATATTGAGTTGTGTATAGCATACTAGTTTCCAAAAGTGGAGAAACATATTTGTAGGTATTGGCTCTTGTACAATTACACAATTATATATATAAGGGTATAAAAAATATACGTGACGAGTAAGTTTTCAATTTGGGAGTAATCGGACAACTAGATACGGAAAGTATTCACAATGAAAGAATTTTTGAAAATTACAAGTATTTGAGTCTACCTTACTTGCCACTTTACTTGATTATTGTTCCACCAAGCTTATCATATACTTACGTGCTATTTTTTTATAACACATGCTTACGTGTTACTTTGTTACATATACATATGTACTTATTTTATGCCTTATATTTTCTAGCCTTATACTATAGATTATAAGTATCTTCTATATACTTACACACGTATACTGTCTTCGTCACAGACTATGTCTTCCAGGTCATTTGATATTACCAAAACTATTCTCCGTGCTACTCGTACATCACCTACCCTTCAGGTCACTCCAGATGCTGAAGATCCCTATGTACAAGAGTTACAATCATAGCCTGATACTGAACCTACTCCAGATACTCAGATACTACCACCTACTCTCTGCTGAATTGCATGCATCACAATGCGTTCACTAGGCTACCATCTTCGGTTATCACAAGTACCACCTCATCCACTCAAGAGATCCCGTGGTGTTTATGAGGGTACAACTACTGCATCACTACCTAATTCTACTGCTTTATCACACGCATCATCACCACCACCATTACCTGTACCATCATCACCTACTCACTCACCTCCACATTAGAGACTTAGGAGGGCTACTGAGTCTTACTTAGATGAGGAATTGACTGTTTGTCCTGCTACATTCGAGATTGGGCAGAGTTCAAGGGGAACTTGCCAAGAGATGATTTAGAAGGATATCGAGTGTGTTTTTGGTATCATTGTTGCTGCTGAGAATCCTGACTACCAGCCTTCTTCTCCATCATTCACACCACCATCACCAGCTGAGCCAGACTCTCCACTTCCTGACATTCCAGACTCCCCAATGCTAGACATCCCAGATATCCCTTCCGTTGCGATCTGATTTGGGGGTGTTACAAAGAAGAAGCCATTATGCTCACTTATCACTGATACAATCCAACAAGTTGTAGAACATAGAATTAAAACAATAGTTGTACATTATACCTTTTTGTAAATCAGAGGATAAGAAAAATCCGTTATGCTCACTTATCCCTGATAAAACCCTAGCCATCTTTATGTTCAAATAGGGGGAGATTGTTGGGTCAACAACTACCCAAATGTAGCCCCGACACTCACTGACAGAATATTCGTAGTCATCTAACTCAATTAGGATCGGTGAGAATGTCTCTCCCTAATAAATGGATGTAGCTCAGACAGCATTCTTCAAGAGTTGGCAAAGACCAACTGAAGATGCGCTTTACTCATCTGATGCAGTCTCAGCGAGTAAGGTACGTGAGCAAACATCAAGGACACTAAGATCTGAAAAATGTCTCTCTATCCCTGATGGCCTTTCTCTCATTGTCAATGACCACCTCACCAACCTTTAAATCTAACTGTTCAAGAATTATGACTGATCAACACGACTCCCTGAACAAGGCTCAAGATCAAAGACATCAAGAATTTAGGATGAACTGATTAAAGAAGACAAACTCATTGAACATCAACAGTAGTAGTTCATGCCTCAGATATTGTTAAAGAGTTCTTAATGCTTATCAGCCAGTGTGAACAACAGAACTCTAGCTCAGGAACAGGGGATCATCAAGGGCAGGAATACCTTGATGATCTCTCAGCTCTCTATTCAAAGACCAAGAAGGTTAGGTGAAGACTATAGAGTTTAAGCGAGAAAACTCATGGGAAGATCAACTTTGTTCCTTCTCAAGACACAAAAGAAGCTCATGGGAACCCAATGCTGTCAACTCTGGTAAACCAAAAGGACATCAAAGATCGATGTCTATGCACGTGCCTATCTACGAACAGTTGGCAAGATCACTATTCCCACATGAAGCAACATTAATCTCACCACTATATAAACCCGTTGCAACCAAAGCAGAATGTGCGCATTCAATAAAGAGTAAGAAGTGAGGATACTACAACATAGTTAGAGTGTGTTAGAATCCTCAAAACACTTAGAACCCAAGCCTAGCTTGCTTCTAAGTGTTTCTTAATTTATCTCTCATCAAGGATAGCCATCTGCAACTATCCTCATTGAAAAGCTAACCAAGTCATTAGTGTGTCTAAGTGGGTTCTTGAGTAACCTTGTAATTTCGCTTATCATGAATCATAAACTTGTTATATTTTCTATTGGGTCAAAAAGATTGAAGATACAAAACATGAAGAATGAAACATGAAGGACTTAAAGTGATAAGAAGGGAAACCATAAAAAGATGGAGCTTTTAGAAGATTCTTAGAAGATATGCTTAAAATAGTTTCCTTATTGTATTAGGAATATTTTCCTTTGTAAACCCTAGTTGTCTCTAGTATATAAAGAGACATAGGGGCATTGAGTTTATTAGGTCTAGACAAGATGTAGTCGACTAAAGGTGTTTGTGTGTGTAACCTAGGCGTGTAGGTTATAGAAAAAGTTTAAGGTTAGTGTTTTGTTAAAGGCTCAAGGATCTTATGATTCCTGTTAGATTGGTAACCGTTCTACACTTGATCAAGTAGAATTGGGCCTTATAGTGATTGTAATATTATGATGATGACGAAGAAAAACCTTGTTACAATAACAATTGATGTTTTGTTTATTTCGCTGCATATTTTTGTCATTGTTTTTGGTTATTCCTAGTGCTCAAAATGATCTAAGGAGTTATTACAAAATCCACAGGTGGTATCAGAGCTCGGGGGCTCGTGATCTAGGATCTACAAGGTTTTTGTTTTCAATGAAAATCAGTGAAAGCAGCTTTGGATATTAGGGATTCGTATTTATTTGTGCTACTGTTGCGATTGTTTTTATAAAGTAATATTGCTTGGTGTTTGAAGCACGGTGCGTGGTACAATCGTTAAGGTTAACAGGTTATTAAAAATTAATGACGTTGAAAACCATTTTTCGACTTTTTATTGCCGTTTGTAATTTATTGAAAATCTTACAAAGTCAATTCTCTAAACCTTATTGGTCAATCAGTATAAGTGAATCTATTCTTAATTGGTCCACCTACAATTTCTTTGATTATTTTAAAATCATTATGGTTCGGTTATGTCTACTTGTTACAAGGTTATCAAGTTGCTACTGATTGTTTTGCATTACCTCGTACCAATTATTTATTTGTCGAAAAGTGCATGTGGATTGGTGGAACATAGTCATGATCAGATTTAATGTGTCGTTTAGTGTATGGTACTTCAAATTGAATAATATATCTGATTGGTACTTCATTAATTACCTCGTATAAATTTATGATTGTGGGTCTGTCGTACTATTAAAGATCATATATTTTCTTGACTTTGATTCTTTAATTTGCTTCTCAGTCATTATTGTTTTTATAATCATGGGCCGGTGCAAAATTGATATATTCATGAGGGATCATTATACGAAACATGATTGGTGGGCTCATTGAGAAAGACATTTTTTATCCAATATGAAGCTGCGTACTGGTTGGATTCTCTTTATGAAGTAAGAAGCAAAAGGGTGAATATGCGACTGTGATTACTGGTGTTTGGAAGTTAGGATATCAATGAACACATGGTGGGAGTAAGGTTATAAGACTGAGGTTACTCCTATTGGTGTATGGCTTCTCATGATAGTTAATACTTGTTCTTGAAGGTTTATACTGCTATCATACATTAATACTGCTCTCATTCGTTATTAATGCTACTACGTGGTACGTTAATACTGCTTATTATTTTAGTGCTGCTCGTTCTTGTTCGTTAGTACTGCTAGTTCGTTTTAATGTTGTTCAATGGAGCTTAGTACTACTGATTATCTTGGTTTATACTGCTTATATGTTAACACTGCTAGTAGTAATTTTAGCGATGCTACGTCTTGGTTAATGCTGCTAGAAGGTGTTAAGCTGCTGATTGGTTTTGTTAATATGGGAGATAGCTACTTGGGATTGAAGTGATTCGAATTGATGTGATTCTATAGCACCTAGATTACATGTTGTATTGATTGAGTGTTATTGCTTTCTGGATTTGATAGATATCGGATTTACACACACAGATTGGTTATGTAATACCCGAAAATATGATAACATAATGACCAAATTGCCCTGGGAATTTAAAATCTAAATAAAACATATGTAAAGCACCAAATAAATTCCAAACTTCTGACAACGAACAAGTTATGATCCCAAATATTTTTAACAACTCCATTTAACTTTTATACAAGCCAAAAAATTACCAAAATGCCCTTGGGCGCCAAATAGAATTTAATTTCAAAAGTTATGATTTAATAAAAGGTAATTAAAGGAAATTTAAAGGCATTAAAATTAGGTAATCAAAGCCATTAATCTCCTTGACTAAAATTCCGAAATTATGGCCCATGTTCCCCCCTAATGTCGGCATTAACCTTTTATTTAGTCAATTCACATTTTTCTTTCTAAACCCTAATTACCGATTGATTCAATAACACACAAAAAAATTCACCACTCATCCATACAAAATTCTGGAGACCAAACACCAATTTTCCTGAGTTCATCATAGTCCTAAGAAGCCTAGAAAAATAGCAAATCGAATTGTGGTAGCCTAGTTCAAGCGTGTTCGAAATTTTCTTGTGTCGAGTACAAAAGTGAGGTAAATACCATTTTAATTCATTCGATCATTGTAAAATTCTTTTGATAATTTTCCTAAGTTCCTCACATCATGTATACTCTGTGAAAAATCATTCCAAGGTTATTGATCGCGTTTTTGGCTTGTGGAGATTTTTGGTGTCGTTTTATCCAAACCGAGAAGGGTAAATTCACTCAGCGTGTCTCGATCATTCTAAAACTATCCTGGTAATTTTATTAGCTTCTAATGATCAAATATAACATGGGAAAAATGATAAAAACAGCCCATGCATCATGTATAAATCGTATGGAAAATATTGAGTTATAAACCCTAAAATCGAATTAAAAATAAAAAGGCATGCATGCGATTTTTCTGGATCAAGTTATTATTTTTCATGGCATCTATGATCATCATATAACACCAGAAAAATGTTCATTTGAATTGTGGAGGCCTAAATCTATTATTGTGGAAATTGCTTAGAATCGGCTAGAATAGAAATAAAAGTAAATTTGTGGAAAACCCTAAAAACAATTCGACCTAAGTATTTTATGATTAAATCTGGAAAATTTATGTGTCTAAATGATGTGGTTATAATGATGTAATGATTAGTGAAATTAGGGTTTTGATTTTGTTATTTAAAAGTGTACCGATTGAAAGAAATAAATCTAAGGGTGTGTTTTGTAATTCTAAAAACTCAAGGGGTAATTTTTATAAGTCAATTAGATCTGGTATTTTTCGTATAAAATGTTAAATGAGGGGTCCTTATGTAAATTTTGCATTTAAAAGGTTAAATGGGTAATTATAGATAATTATTAATTCGGTTTGCAATTAATTAAACTTGAGGGACTAAAAATGTAAATACTGGAAAATTGAGGTCATTTTGAGTAAATTATAATAGTAAGATGGTTCGGTGTAAGTTTGGATAATTATGGGGGCTAATATGTAATTATTTGGAATTTATGAATTAATATATATGTTTTATAATTATAGGGACTAAAATTGTAAATATGTGAAACTAATGGGTCAAGCCGTATCATACATGAAATTTATGGGTATATTCTGTAATTAAATTAATATAAGGGCTAGTGGTGTAATTAAGAATAATACATGGATTAAATTGTAAGTTATATAACTTTAAGGTTTATTTTGTAACTTTTATAAATAAAGGGTTTAAAGTGTAAAATATGAAACTTAATGGGCCAAAGAGATAATTCTGAATAAATGGGGTAATTAAATAAGTAATTTATGATATTTTCATTCTAGACCTTTAATTTGATATATTTACAATTAAGACCCTAAACTTTGTAAACTTGTCATATTTAACCCTAAACTTTTATAACCTGCTAAAACCAACCCTAATTCCATAATGAGACTAAATTAATGACTTAACTAAATCATAATACTTAAATCTTACTCATTATAGAAACCTGCTAATTTTGGAAACTTACTAAATAAGGAAACTTTCTAAAAATGGAAACCTGCTAAAAATAGAAAGTTACTTAATATGGAAATGGGATCTTTAGTAATCATGTCTTTACTCCTCTAGGTGTGAAGAGGGAGTAGTCTTGTGCTCTTGATCATCTTATTCAGTATTTTCCTTTGTCAGCAATAAGGTACAGATATTCTGCCCTTCTTTAGTAAGGTGCCTTCGTCTCATTTCTGATTTCTGATTCACTGCCATGTTCTTTGATTCTGTGAACCTTTCTGGTTTCTTTCATGATATTATGAACCTTTGACACGACCTTTTCTGTTATGAACCTTTCTGATATTAAACATTTCTGATATATGACCTTTCTGACATGGAACCTTTATGGTATGAACCTCTGATATGAACCTCTGATTATGAACTCTGATATTCTGAAATGGAAATTGACTTATGAAACTAAATTAAATACTGGATACATGATACTTGACCTTGACCCACAGTTTGATACTACGAGCCACTCACTAGGCATGAGGGTTTCATGTCCATGTCAGTCGATGCACCGATGGCATGACTCTAGGGCAGGAGAGTGATGACCTGTCCCGTCCCTTTTCTGTATTTTATTTGGTGTGTTGGGAGTTATGGCCACCAGGGGCGTATGGATGCATCCTAGATTTTTTTCTGTATTATGTTCATGTTATGATATGTTATGATATGCATGGTGACTGATGGTGTGTGCGATACACGTCTTTCACAACTCTGGGAGCTGATCACTCCATATTTCTGATTTCTGGGATTAGTGAGAGGAACATCTCTCTGCATGGCGGTATGATTATGATTTCATGTTCATGTTTCTGGGCTCGTAGAGGATTACTGTTTTCCATGCACTTTATAGACTTATGACCTTTACCTTCCATTACTGACACCCTATGACATGATACTGGACTTATCTCTGTACTGGGCTTGGTATGTTTGGGCTTGATGGGATCTTTTGATTACTTCACCATTACTCATGATACTATCCATACTTTCTGATATCTCTGTATAACCCTCATATTTCTTCTCATCTATTATTACATCATGTACGATTCCTTCCATCTTCCCTATTTCATTATTATTGTTTGTTACCGTTATATCTGTTCACTGAGCTCGTGTAGCTCAGCCGCGTTTCTTTTCCCGCGGCAGGTTTAGTTGGAAGCTGGGAGTTGGGTGAAAAGTGTTGACTTTAGAAGACTTCATTAGCTTTTGGAAGATGACTAGAAGAACCTTATATTAGACATAGAAATTTTGTAATGTAAAGCTTGTAGTTCTGATTTCAGTTGTAAACCTTGGATTTTCATTGTATTATTTATGTCAAATGTCTGTGTTTGTTCTGATAAGAATCCGTATATGTAACACCTTTGCCCTTGTCGGGTTGGGGTGTTACAGGTTATTTGGTTCACACACACAAGGAGTTTGGTTTTTTATTTTAAATTTTCTTAAACATTTAAAAAGTATCATTTTTGATTTATTTGAATTAATTAATTACGAAGAAAGTTTATTATCTCTTATTTGAGATTGAAGTGATGTTTCACAAAGGCATTTACTTATTTCATCATCAATATTCCTAGCAATTGATTGGTGACTTGCTTGTTCATATATGGTTTATGATTGGGACTTGGTTTATCTAGTTTTCATTAGTTAAGGGGTGGAAGGACGAAGACCTAGTTAAATATCACTTACAG
This sequence comes from Artemisia tridentata subsp. tridentata, assembly GCA_021014915.2. NCBI lineage: Eukaryota > Viridiplantae > Streptophyta > Magnoliopsida > Asterales > Asteraceae > Artemisia > Artemisia tridentata. The sequence goes on along the minus strand of CP139502.1, from coordinate 350,369,664 downwards.
GAGATACATTGTAGTACTCAGTGTCACACGATGAAGTCGATGTGGATAAATTCAAGAGGTTTAGAGATTTGATAAATCACAACTCGTTATACTGTTTTCAATTAATAATAGTGCAAACTTAAGTAATGAGTTTGGGATATTTTACTTTGGTTTCAAGTTTGGTATATCAAGTTTACTTCATTAGTGATCCTTACAAGAAGCCTACAGACTTGAAAATTCATGATGATGATTAACACATTGGTTTCTGGGGAAGCTTATTCTTATGATGTGTTTAATCATTTTATGTTCATGCACCACTCAAAGGGAAGTTTTAGATTCTTACTACTGTTGATCATTATTACTACTGCTAATTGGAGTTTCTACTGTTTTGGATTCATTTTTCTTATATATGCCTCATGGAGCGCAATTTAAAACATTGGAAGGCTTGGATTAGGAGTATAGTATTGGTTTGTAGTGGTCAAGATCATATTCGCATACGTTCCTATTTGATTATAACCAAAAGGGGAAGAGATGTTGTGGTGGCATGGCATGGATTAAGGGGAAGACAAGATTGTTTCATTCATGATGAGATTTAATTAGATTTAATTATCTCAACTTCTTTACTACGTCTAAGGAAGTTCGTACAAGAACGTGTATGTTTTGTAATCATCAAATAGGGGAAGATTGTTGGGTCAAAAAGATTTGAAGATACAAAACATGAAGGACTTAAAGTGACAAGAAGGGAAACTACAAAAAGATGGAGCTTTTAGAAGATTCTTAGAAGATATGCTTAAAATAGTTTCCTTATTGTATTAGGAATGTTTTCCTTTGTAAACCCTAGATGTCTCTAGTATATAAAGAGACATAGGGGCGTTGAGTTTATTAGGTCTAGACAAGATGTAGTCGAATAAAGGTGTTTGTGTGTGTCTAGGCATATGTTCTTGTGAAAGCACCTAGGTTTAGTGTTTGTTTTACGCTTCAAGGTCAAGTCTTGATCCCTGTTACAAGGTGTGTAACACGTTCTACCTTGATCAAGTAGAATTGAAGTGTGTAGGAGATTGTAAAACCTTGTTGATAATAACAATTGATTCTTTGTTGAATATTCCGCCTTTGATATTATTTGTCCTAGATTAGACCTAACAAGTCTAGAGTTATGACGATTCAACATTTTCCATGTCCAAATGACACATTTTTGTGTTTATTTCGTTAATTCATGAGTTGCTCAAGTTAAACCGGACAAACAAAGTTCCTATTGTTGAAAATGAAGTGGTCAGACCAAGAAGAAGAGAACGTTCACCATTATGGAAACGAATCCCTAGAGTTCCAAGATCGAATACTGCACCGTTAGTTCCTTACATCAATGAAGATCTTTTGTACATACTTCAATTCATGGTCTAGATAGATACCAACCATCTACCAAGGAAGTAGCAACTTCTGAGGAAATTCCAGATCCATTTTTGGTAGAAGGTAGATTTGCAAACATCTTCGTAGAAAAGAAAGTTGATCCAAAAGAGTATAACAGAGACGCATATCTGGGCATTTTTAATGTTAATGAAAGATCGAGGGGATTTTATCGACTAAGACAGCTCAGACGTGAGCCTCGTGAAGAAGTCTACTCGAAGTACAGAATCCTAAGATATGTTGAAGTTAACTCTGATTATGCCTTCTCTTATGGATCAGTTGAATATCACGTTGTTAGAACAGATAATCAACACTACCATTTCAATGAAGCCTACCACATCAACCTTCATCGGCATGATCTTGAAGATATCCTGAAAAGGAGAAGAGACTGCTACAACAAGAAAGCTATTGACCAAGATGTTTCAGTTCTAATCTTCATGAGATCATACGTTGTAGTGGCTCACATTGAAGACTTCCAGATGGGTATTGAAAGTTATCAGAGGAAAGTCAACTTTACTCCTCCAGTGTTAACTTGTTTGGGTATTCACAAGATCAAGAGTTGGACTTGTTTCACAAAACCCGGCTTTGGACTATGTTTTGTGTATGTAACCTATATGAAACAGAAAAGATTGTTCAGATTCTTTGAAGTAGCCAAGTTCTCCTCTGGCACTCTGTTATGGATATTGAAGAAACTTGAAGGGATAAAGAAAAAGGTAGAGAATCTGCAGACAGAGGTGACTACTAGAAATCATCTTCTGTTGACAAGAGTTGTGAATGTGATCAGTGAAAGGTTGACGCTTCGAGAATCATAGAGACGAATGGAGCAAAGGATCAGATCTCAAAGCTGGCCTAACAAGAAGCCCATAAATAGAAGACCCGAATGATCTACCCTTAGGGGGAGATTGTTGGAACACAAAAGTGTAAATTATTAGAGCAGTGACTTTTATTTATCTTTTGTATTAGAATATGGTATGTTGTGTAAGTTATAGTAACCTTGCGATAGCAATTCACCCTCGCAACACTTGTATAGTTGCGAGGGGAAGCTGAACGTATGTATGGGTATAAATACCCCCACCTCATGGCTAATGAGGTGTGTGTCTATTTCATGTCTTGCGAGACTTTCTTCTTTTCTCTCTCATTTCTCTCTCTAGAATAAAGTGCTCAGACCCACTTTATCTCTCTTAGATTATTAGTAGACGTGATATTATTGGAACAACACCTGTGAATGACCCCGAGGGTCCCCAATGATGCCCTAGGTCGTTAATGGGTCTTCTGTTCATAGTTTCTTAAATCGGTGTCGATACGGCGCATTGGGAAAGTACAATGTGCCGTATTCTATGAGTAGCGTAGCCTCCAATTCTGAAGTGGACCCGTATGCCGTATTCAAATTCCCAATATGGTGTATTGCCAATACCGTATATCCACACACCCCAATACGTCGTATTGGGCTCTGTAATAGGTGGACCTCATCTTTCTCTTTCTGTGGCCACTTAAATCGACTAAAACGGAGTCAGAATGAAGAATTTATGGTCAAAATACTAAAGCATCTTCGAGTGTCATCGTGTGACTTTCATTTCGTGTTTTGGCTTCGTTTCTTCTCTTTATTTTTGTCTAAGGCATGTGTATGGTGTATTCTTACAAGTATTGTAAGCATTAAAAGATGCAATCATTTCCCATTAGTGGCAACGATATAATATTTACGAGTCTTATATGAGTTGTAATGAATTAGTCTAGTAATATTGGGCTTGGACGATTTATTAGATGAACAAACATAATGTAAATGGACTATGTAAGTTACTAGTTCATAGTTTAGTCCATCAAGAGTCCAAGGCCCAAGCCCATTTCGTCACACATGCATATGCACACCAAGTCTTGCGACAATGTTGAGATACCTCTTGCAAGAGTCTTGCAAGAAATTGGGAGATATCACAGCATATTGGTGTACAAGTATAAATACCCCCTCAAGTCTCACTTGAGAGGAGGGATGAAAGAGTGTGTGTATGTGTATGTAGTATATCTTTCTCCCTTGTATTCTTTCCGTCTCTCTCTTCTTCTAATAATATTTCTTTTTCTATAACCTTTTTTTCTCTCTAAAGTTTGCTTCTAAATATTTATTTATGTGAATGATATTGATTTATTGTGGACCAACAATTGGTATCAAGAGCCTAATAATGATTTATGAGTTGTTTGTGTTAAAACTAAAATCTTGTTTTTGAAAAAAAAAAATAATAATAATAAATAAATTAAAAAAAAAAAAAAAAAAAAAAATTGCTCGTATTTTTTCTCCTTCGCAAAGGTACTGTATGAAGAAAGTGTTTACCAAAACTAAAACATTCCTATTGGTTCTTTTATTCTACATCACGTGTATTGATTTTTTCTTGGCATGATTCCTTTCATTAGTTTAAAGGATAGAATTCTTCACAACTTCCCTCAATTTATCTTTTTTTAAAATATCTTTATATGCAATTAAGACGAGGAAAAAAATAAAATAAAACATTTTTATAATTTTATTCGAAACATGAAAAATTAAACAATGATGATGAAACATATATATGACACAAACAAACAAACAATTAAAAAGCTTGGGTTACCTCCCAAAAAGCGTTTTTCTTTATTTAGAAGTCTTGTATATAGACTCAAAGTCATGGCCTACCCATATAAATGAGTTCCTCATCAAGGATGTCTTTTGGATCAAATTTCTCTTTTATTTTTCTCTTAGTAGGCTTTGTTTGGTATGAATTTTCAAACATCTCTGCGTCGGGATCTATTATTGTCATCTTAGTGTGCCACAAACCTCCTTCTTTAGGTGGCTTATTTCAATCTCATTTACTTTCCGGATCCCCGGTATCCCATTTATTTACTCATGCATCTCCACATACTCTTTAAACATATGATCAAGTGCGCTTGAGACCTCTTGAACGTTGTTTGCAACTACAGCATCTGGAAATATATTTTTATAGCAAAATTTAATGTACCACATTTTCAACATAGGATCTAGTGCCACAGCTATCGCCAGAAGCAGGTGGCACTCCCCCAGTACTTGTCAAACTTCTCCTTCATTGCTTCTGCAATTTACAGATAAAATCATTGTCGGATATTGCACTTTTATATATTATTTCTTAGACCTTGTACACCTCCATAATGTATAGATTTGCAGTAGGATAATCAGAGTCTGAGATAATATTCGTGCATACTTTGAAAACTTTTAAGACTTCACACACAGCTTTCACATTATCCCATTCCTTATCACAAGGCAAGTGGTGAGAATGTGGTTCATAGTCGGTATGTCTAAGAAAAGAAGTAAAAGTTACTGAAGATTCATCGTCCAAAATTGAAATAGTGAGACATTTATTTTCCTATTAAACACATACCTCGGGAAAACATCTTTAAAGTTAGGAGCTAGGGACAACATATCATATGTTGAGTTCCATCTTGTCGGAACATCAAGCATTAACTTTCTATCATGTATATGTAGTTGATGTGCAACATTCGAAAATATTTGACGCCTTGCTTCCGAATAATTATTATATTTCACAGCTTCACGAACTTCTTCAATGGCATCACTAATATGTGATAGACCCTCTTTAACAGGGAGATTAAGGATATGCGCACAACACCTAACATGAAATAACCTTCAATCACACGGAAGTTGTTTTACTCTAGAAAAATTATTTTTCAAAGTTTTCACCACCTTGTCATTGTACGAGGCATTATCGACAGAGATGGAGAAGACCTTCCCCTTAATTTCCCACTCCTTTAAAAATTTGTAAATGCCATCTGCCATATCAAGTGCGGTACGAGGAGGAGGAACGTGCACGAAACTTAACACAAGTTTTTGCAATCTATTATGACAAGTATAATTAGAATATTAAGATATGAAAAATTATAGGAAAGACATATAAACTTTAAAGGTAAAATTAATGAATCAATTAAACCTCCAATTCTTAACAATAAAGTGTCCTGTTATGACCATATACTCATCTTCTAATGAGACGACCTCCAGCAGTCAGTTGTTAAACTGATATTCGAGATAACATTTGTAAGATCTTTTAATTTTTTATTTTCATGCCTATACACCTTGAAGCAATCTGACTTTGCTGTAGGCCGACTTATTCTCTCAAACAACGGATTAGCTGTCTTCATCATGTAGACAAACATCTCATCGTCCATTGTACTAAAAGTGTTAATACAAACAAACCTTCAAAATGTTTATTTATATTTTACGATCTTTCAATGTTTTGTCGATAACAAACGTAAAATCATTTTAACGAGATAAATAAAATACGTAATGCTTTGAGCCAATAGTTTACTAACTCATTTCATTAAACAAGTAAACCTTAAACATATCTAGTTAACAAGTTTATATGAAACCAAAACTATTTTATAAAAACACTTAAGTAACATTTGTTACTTACATTTTATAAAATACATGTTAGGAAAAAGCTAGTAAACACTTGGACTATCCATGGCCCAAAACCAAGTCCATAAACCATAAACCATGGAGCTTGACCCATAACCCATGACCTATTGCATGACATCCACAATGGGTAAAACCCTTGACCCATGACCCAATGTCCATAACCCATAACCCAAAGTCCATGACCCATGACCCAATATGTCTTTGACATAAGGCATGACATCATCTATCCATGGATTATAACCCATAACCCGGTTTGTAACCCAAAATCTGGACTGGTTTACCCAGTTACCCAGATCCCTCGGTTTACACTAGACGGATCCCTCTGGGAAGGGATCCGGTGGAACCGAGTGAATAGTAGGCAGTTTTGCCTATAAATAGTGAGTCATTTCTCTATTATCTTTCGTCCCTTTTAGACATTACTTCTCTCTATATTCTAGACTCTCTAACCTCATATCCAAGGATCGTTCTATGTAGTTTCTCTTTGTGTTTCCCTAGGTTCTTTCCAAAAGGCGAGAACACAACCACTCGAAGACGTGCAAACTCGTGTTATGCGTTGCTTAGATTCTTCTCTTCCAAGAACACAGAATTGAATCTTTTTCTTTTTTTCTTCTCAAAGGGTGTTGTAGATGTGTTGAGTCGATAGGTGTAAAAGGACGTTGGATCCTTTAGTCAAGTTATACTAGGTGTGATGGTTTGGTCCGCCGTGATAAGGACCTGGTATCTAGCCTTGTACCGGATAAAGTTTAGGCGACGAAGGTTTGGTCTACCTTGTGTGAAAGACCCAGTATTTAGCTTTATACTTGATAAAGTGTAGGCGACGTTGTGAAGGCTTCTCCGCCATGTGAAAGGAGTTTGTGTTGTGTAGTGATTACGAACTCTCGAATAGGCGAATCGAGGAGTGGATTAGGGAAAGGAGGGTGTCCTTGTAGCCGAACCACTATAAATAATTGTGTTGTGGTTGTGTCTCTCTATCTCTATCTTGTAGCTTAGATTTATATGCTTTAATATATCAATATCCAACACGTCAAAACTAGATTGACATAAGTCGATCTATAAGTATTAATTAGTGATTTTAATCGGTAAAATTATTCAACCCCCTTCTAGTTTTCTACATTTGGCATCAGAGCTTTGTTATTAAGTTTCTTAGAGTATACTGTGCTTTAAAAACTTGATACGATGTGTGTATGTTTTGAAAGCTACAACGAAGGAAAAAAAATTTTTCACACTTAACTTACTTCTTTCCAAAAATAACAAAGCTTTCTTTGTTTGGATATTGTAAGTATTATACTCTCTATATTATTCTAACATTCTCTTTGAGAAATCTTTTTAATAGGATTACTCGAAGACTTTGTTTTAACTATAAAAAAGGAAGTCAAAAGAAGTCTTCTAAAAACTCATGCAGCGTTTCACTTCTATGGTCTTAATAAAACCATATGGAAAGATTATAGCAAAGGTATGTTCTCTTGATTAGTTCTATAAAACATACCTTCTTGCCTATATGTGCTTATATGCTTTAACTCACCTTTTAAGTAGTTGTTAACATTTGTTGTCTAAACTAAAACAATATCTACAAACACCAAACCACAACATTCAAAAATCTCTCTTCACAAAGTCCCATACCACCCAACGCCCTGCTACAGTAAAATGTCACTTATAAATCTTTTATTTAATCTAAATCTTTCTCATCTTAATCACATACACAATTCAAATTTCAAATTATCCTTCATCCCCTAAAAACTCTTTCAAACAAAGAAACTCCGCAAAAATGGTGTACTACGCGTTGATCCTTATCATTTTCTCACTCGTAGGACTCATTTATCCCGTTCTCAAGTTCTCCTATGGCTATGTTTACTTTATTTTATATTTTTACTTGTTGTTTATTTATCCAATCCCTTGTATTGCCTTGCGCATCGAAGTTAATGCAATAAAAGTAGTTTTCGTTTAAATTGTATCATTGTATCTCATCTCTCGTAAACTCTCTAACTAAACGACTCATTAAACATAGATTTACGATCATTAATAATCTCGTCATGACTTGTATAAGATTATCTTAAAGATAATTAGGATCAAAAGCTATCTTCATGAACCAAGCTTTTTGTTCTATATGGTTACTGAATAGCCGGATCCCTTAGCTATAAGGTGCCGGATCCCTTTTTCAAAGGATTGGGCGGAACCGGCATATCAGCAAACAGACTATGTGCTTGATGATCACTGTACACTCTCACTTTACTCTTCTCTCATAAACCGGACCTAAAAACCTTTTCTAACCCTCCTGGAGATCCCTCATCACTCATCTTGTCTAGCTAACTATCTCAGTAAGTATTAATTCTACTACATTGTAATTTATGTAATTCCAAGTATGTAGTTCTCAATTATCATCTAAATGGGTTTATCACAATCAATACTTAATTGCTATCACATTGTGTTTACTAGTCATCTAAGATAATCTTTTTAGTTGAAAAGTATTTCATACTTACAATAACTTTTCTCAAAACCTTAATTAGAAATTTTTCTAGATACCAGGGATTAAGAGGTATTCTTTCAGGATTATCAATACAAGTAAAAAGGGATATGCTAAAGTCTTAATGTAATCAATAAAGTTTTCCAACAGAATTTTGATAATTCTCTAAACCCATTTGAGTAAAATTATGAAACGAAATACTTGTAAGTAATTTTTTAATTCTCTTTCTCACGACCCACCATCACACTCTCTACGTCGTCACATTTCGTTCCAGTATAGGTTATCAACATGTCAAAATCGACCCAACAAGATTACCGTGACACCGCCAACTACATTCCTAAGCATCATCACAAGGAAGGACTTTCACCCAACGACAGAAAAACTTTCAAAATGCTTCAAAAGTGTTTCTTCCATGAAGGACGTTTTGTTGAGCAAACCTTTCTCGATGACACCAACATAGCCCAAGTTTTTTCTAGAATCAACTTTGATTGCCTACTCTATATCAATGAACAAATTTGTCTCATCTTTGTTCTTGAGTTCTACAAAAGCATTCGACTCATTCGCAATGATGATGGAACTATCTCTATCTCTTTCATTATCAATGAAACAACCATTGTCCTACCTCTTCATGCCATTTCCGATATCCTTGGTATCCCTTGTCAAGGCATTTGTATGTACTCAAATGATTGGTCTCTTGCCAAGCTCGATGATTCACTTGATCATCACCTAGTCTATCACACTCCTCTTCATGACCACATCACCCTAAGAAATGCAGTCTTCATTAAAAGGGCCTTACCAACCCCATCACACTCGAAACTCTGAACTCATCCGTGGAGATCCATTCCAAATGGAACTTTCTGAAATGTTTCCCATGTATAAAAAGTGGGAATAAATCCTAAGAGAAAATGTCATTTTTCTGGTCGGGAACAAAGATCATCCCAATCCTTGTCTAGTCTACATGATTTATTGTCTCATCAATGAAACTCCTTTCAATCTAGCCTATTACATAGTCAAAATAATGGCTAGGATCCTCCGAACTAACAATATGGTGTGTTGGATTATGTTTTAGAGTAGATATTGTGATTTGGGAGGTCGGGGCTGATGATAATACATGATATCCATAGTTAGAGAAAGAGAGAGAGTAAAGAGAGAAATGAAACCTGGTGTTTTGTTAATAAGAAAGAATGTGAAATACACACACGTCTCACCCTCTTAGTGAAGTCTAGGAGGGCTTATATAGGGCAACATACATACTACTCTACAATATTGATGGTTTCAGTACTTATGTATGTGCCATACATCATAACTAATGTAATCCCGTAAATATCGGTCCATTTACATGTGAGGAGCATTCCCAACAATGTTCCCCCAATAGGACGATATAAGGGATTACTTACACCATTTCCTACCAGTACAAAAACAAGTAAAATAAAGTCTTCGCAAGCTCTTCAAATGCTGAGGATGACTGCAGTTTACTCTCTTTGTCTTCATCTTGTACCTCGTCTTGAGAACTTTTCTTCACTTGTAGGCAAATGATGTAATATACATGAACTGGATTAACTTCCCCCCCCCCAATTCATGCGGCATGTCTTTAGCAACTTCTTCGTGCACTTCTTTTTGGCAAAATTTCTGAATCAACTTCCCCCCAAACCGATAACCATCTTTAGCAGATTTGAAACTTTGATGTAGTTAACATGTTTTCTAACTTTTGAGGTTTTAACTACGCAGCGGAATTTGTAGATAACATCGTAAACCACACCAAGTAAATCTGATAAGTCACATAATAACAATTATACTGAATGCAGAAACTCCGTTCGGGGGTAACATGCAAGAAATCAGCAAGATCTTCTCACATATGTAGACTACTTCACACTTCACAACCTACAAAAGTTGAAATGATTACACCAAATTAACAAAACTAAACCACTGATCATCTCTGCGGACGTCTCTCCGGTAGTAATAAAATTGTAAGCTCGATCACGTGAATCTGTTATGAATTCTCGATGTGCACATTTCTTCCCCTTGATTGCAAATACTTGTGGAAAAAGAGTGTTTTCACAAAGAAGTCAAAGAAAGTCAAAGAACATCCACTCTCTCTTTCCCCACGATGTCTTAGCAAAATCGGAAGCATACACACTATGTTTACGATGAAAAGAGAGGCAGCGTAACCATGTATGTCCAATTAGTCGAATATGTGTGAAGTACCATAAATAGCCCGTGAGAATCAACTACTGATAACATCTCTACTCTTTTATTCTCTTCTCTATTAACACTTTACCGACCCCATTATCATTCTGACGCCTCTTTGTAGTGACTACTGATGGAGAAAACCCAATATGACAAATTTGAGACTGAAGTAAAATAACATGAACTTGTGACTTAAACTAGCACTATTGTCTGACTAAGAACCAATACTGAGAATTTAAATAAAGGAGAATCATATACCCATCCAACCATCCTTAACTGTATATGAACTTCTCTCAAATTATCCACAGCTTTTTGTGAAACTTGAGCACTACAATGTAACTCCTTTAAAGTGATAGCTATAAACTGTGAGCACAACAACATAACTCCTTACATTAGGTATAACTAGACAACTCAAGTCGTTGTCATTCTAATGGTTAAAAGCTTGAACAAGGATCTCGAAGAATCATACATCCAACCAACCCTGATATTTTCAGATACATTAGTACACGTGCCCGTGAAATTCCACTTCAACCTTAAATTAATAATTATGAATAAACGCCATAGTCACATCTTGCGGTTAAATTCCCAAAACTAGCCTTTGTTACTTGGTTAAAATGAACTTTGATAATGGTTTTACCAATCTTGCCAAAATGTGTATCCCTGTGAAAATTTGTAATAACCAAACAATTACCACTCTTTTTTCCAAAAGTGATACCAAAATGCACTCAATGTAAAAAGATGCACTTGATAATAAATGTTCAGCCCATGAATACATTTCAGATTTAGATAACAGTTCAGCCCAATTTGACGTGTTCAAGCCCAGTATATATTTGTTTACATTTCAGCCCGTATGATATAGCAAAGAAACTCAGTCCAACATTGAGTCGAGTCTAGTCCATATAGCAATTCAGTCTGATTAATATAAAACCAGGCCCAAAATAAACGTCATACCCGATCCAAAATCCATACAAACCCTAAAATTACGGGTATTAAAGACCCCTTTACACTCCATAACCCTAATTAACACACATTTGCAAACCCTAATCTCAAATCACCTCCGCCCCTCTCATTTCTCCCAAGAAACACAGCTGCTACGAGAGCCTAGCCACACAAAGACCCTGTTCTTTTGTTCAAACAACACAAGGACGGGCTTTAAGATCATAGGTAGGTTCTTGTATTGTTGTGTTTTGATTTAAACGAACGAATGGACAGATGGAAACCGTGTGTTTTTTGTTTGATCCATTTAAGATTCGAATAGTGAATGAAGTTTATCTTCCAAAATAGATCGATGATGAGTTTTCTCTTTGGTGTATGTCTTTGGACGTTTATATGAGTACCAAAGAGTAAACTGAGATCTAAAATATTTTCCATTTCGTCTCTTGTTTTGTGTGACCGAATAGCGAGAAAGATGATAACAAATTTGTTATTGTCTTTTTCTTTTTGATATTCGTATATAAACTAAAGCTTTTCTTCCAAAGGGTCGATAATGGTTTAAGTCTCCTTTTTGGCTCTTGTCTTATGAGGTTTGTTACTTATTCGTTACGAGTCTTGGATGAAGAGTAGTTGTATGTAGTTGTAGCAGTGAGATGGTGATGAGATTAGGTAGTTATGGATTTGGTTGTTGGTGAGTGGTTATCGTAGTCTGCTTCATCTTATATCTATTACCCATCTTTTCAATTTCGATAAGTGGTCATAAAAACCAAATTGCAATAACATTGACTTGTTGACCTGTCGAATTGCGATGATTGAGTGCAATTCCAACAGGTCTAATTCCGACGGGTCAATTCCGTTGGTTCAATCCCGACGGATCAATTCTGAACGGATCAATTCTGACGGACCAATTCCGACGGACCAATTGCGATGGACCAATTACGACATGTAAGTCCAATTCCAACATTATTTATCGAATTTCTTTACAAGAAATTGATTCCAATTTTGATGAAATAGGGTCTGTCGGAATTATTTACAAGCAATTCCAATGAAAGAGGGCTTTGAATTTTTTGACCATCAATTCCGACCACTTTTCTGACCATAAATTTCGACCACGTTTTTCGATCACCCTTTTAGCCTTATTTTGACCATCAAACTTCACGGATTATGGAACAAAAATAGTTACATATATGAGGTAAACACAAAAAACTATATCTTAGACTAAAAAAAAGACGCAAGACAAGATTTTTGTGAAGTTGGGTATGAAAGTTTGTTGGACTCTTTTGACGATTAAGGATACACAAAATACTGTGTTAACGGTTTACCTAAAAAAATTGATAGCTTCAAAAAATATGGTATAACATCTTCAATAAAAAGATTCGAGCCACAATACAATAAGATTTTGACAAGATAACACCACAAGAATCTACCAATAATTATAACCCCGCTCTGATGCCAATTGTTGGTCCGGGTTTTAGTGTAGATATTGTCATTCGGGTGGTCGGGGATGATGATAATACATGATATCTATAGTTAGAGAGAGAGTATAGAGAGAAAGGAAACCTGGTGTTCTATTAATATGAAAGAAAGTGAAATACACACACACGTGTTACCTGTTACACCCCGTGCCCGCTTAGACCAAAAACATAAACTTTTACGCGGAAATACTTGAACTTTTTCGAAAATCTGGTTACTCTTTTGACCACTGACAAAAATCTATAAAATTTCAGCCCTTGAGACTAATTTTAAATGAAACCAGACTCAATTACCTTCAAAATGACGGGTGACACGACCCGTGACGACTTACGGATTAAAATATATGATTTTTTGAAGTTTGCCAAAAATCTGACAGCGGCCTCCATCCGATCGGATGGATGGTTCTGTCCAGATTTTGGACATTCAAAATCCCCGGCCGAAACTCCAACCTCCCGGACTCGAAACCTAACCAAACTTTCCAGATTTCATTACTATATCTATGGGCTCATTTCCATATAAAAACATTTACCATTTGACTCTCGGAAAACGTACTTCCACAATCACGGGTTTTACACCAAAAACCCGTTTTGACCCATTTCATGACATATGCCACATACGACTTCCACAACACCTCAAACTTTACCAAAATCATTAACTAAACATATCAAACGTGTTCCAATACACACTTGACCCATGAATAACCCAAAATGGGTATTTTTACACTTGTGCCAAACACCCTCTTAACTTTACACTTAAACACATAAAACATACTTTGACGTACCAAACGACTACCAAATCATTTGGACTTCATTATCATACACTTTGACACTTGACTCCACCCTACAAACCATACATTGACTCACGGGGGTACCATCTTGAGTGAGCTCGGTATCTACCTAGCTCCTACACGTACTACCTCTATCCTTGCAATCCAAATTCTTAATCCACATATCCAAGCCTTCCACATAAACATGCCAACCTACAAAATGGTTAGACAACTAAACCGTAAAAGCAAAGGCTTAGTAAGTAAAACGACTATAACATATCATTATACTTCAATCCACATAAACATCATATACATAAACCACTTACTTCACATCTCATCTAACACATAACATCAACTCATCTCATAACATCAATTCTTCACATAAGCCATATCTTGACATCACATAGGCATAACCCAAGCTAATCTTTCTTGACATAAACATACATAACCCATGCGCAATCACTTAACGTAGTGTTTTAGTATTTTGATCTTATTTCAGGTTAAAGACAAGCTTGGCGCAACCTCAACACCCCCTAATTCCTTTGATCATCATCAAAGGCCTAGTCGTGCAATTTATTATACAATCAGTGGCGCCATCCATGGGACCGCTACAATTAGTCTCATTATTTCCAAGCTTATAACCAACCAATTACTTTCACTATATATTTGGCATGAATCAAGGGAGAGAAGATACTCCCCCACCGGGTTTCTCAACCTTGGCGCCAATACCAATTAACGACCCCAACAACTTCCCCCCAATAACTTCTTCCATGTTCACAACACGTTCTCACCCAGAAGTAACACCCAACCATCATGCTTCAACATCAGCTAATTCGGAGCCTGTCATTAGCCCAGCCTTTGTCGAAGCTAACCATGAAGCGTTGGAATCTCTCTTAAGGGCTCATAAAAGGCAAGTTCAAAATACTGAGATGCGAAGGGATTTTGAATACTCATGTGACGATTGTGATGAAGAGATGGAAATGGGGCCTAGGCCTCCGACGCAAGGAGCAACACTCTCGGCCCTAAGGATAGGGTCACCAGTTGGTTGAAGGCCAAGTAGAAGGTCCGTTGGGTTCGAAGGAGTCTAGCAGAGGGCTCCGACCAGGAGAGAAGGAGCGGTGGCCGAATGTTCCAATGGAAGAAGCCAACGAAGGGAAGAGACGGGGGTGAACCTACCTCCGTTGTTAGCAGCTCATTTTGGAAGGACTGAAGCAGGGGTTCCGTTGCAGCCTTCTCACACATTAGGCGTAGAAGAAAATCCGCCTACAATTAATATGGGAGGAAATCTTCCTCCCAATGGTATGTACCCCTCGTCCAAATACAGTCTTACTCTCAAGGTTTATATCTTCCTGTAAATGGGCAGTCCCACAATCCTAGTCTCCCTCAACATTATGGGAGCATACCCTTCGGGCCTCCTACGGTTTACCCTCCGTATGCCATGGGAAATGGTTATCCTTTTGGCATAAATGCATTTTACCAATCATACCCAAGCCAAACTCCTATGGGAGTACCCCAAACCATAATCCATACAATACTGTCCCTATGTATGCACCACCTTACAACTGCGTGTATTCGGACCCACGCGGCTGGGAGCCCAACTGTCGGCTGAGGACCACACTGAGCTGCCTGAACCACCAGTTCATTTTTGAACCGTGGCACCTTACAATTGCCTGTATTCGGACCCACGTGGCTGGGAGCCCAACCGCTGGCTAAGGACCATACTGAGCTGCCTTAACCGCCAGTTCATTTTTGAATCGTGGCGGCTGAGTTTTTCTATCCCCAAATTTTTTCCAAATCATCGGTTCAGTTTTGAACCACGGCAGTTGGGAAGTTCTGAGGGGAAAAAAAGAAAAAAAAATATTTTTGCTTTGCTAATTGATTTACAAGTTAACCTTTATCTCCAATATTTCTTGTTTGCTTGTTTTGTTGTGTTTTTGTAGAAATGTGTAAGAGAAGCTACTCAAGAGGAAGAGAACCCGCTCATTGCTTTGTACGGAAAACAAGGTTGAGCTATGAAAGAAGGTAGTCTCATGCCGATTACTAGTGAACACTTGAAGTGCGGAAGGCTAGGCAAGGAGGCTAAAGATTGTTTTAATAGCCATTTAGCTAAGTTACAAATGAAGGAAATTGCACAACCAAAGTTTGTTAATTGGAGTTTGATTAAGAAGTATAATATCTATGAGAATCTAAAGAAGTTGATGGATGTTAGCACGGAGTATGACGATGGAAGTGGCTTTGAAGATATTAGTTTTGAGCTCGCTTTAAGGATCAATGAGAAGCAAATCTACAAAGAATGGTGTCTGGAGTTCTTTTCCACCATTTATTTCAATTAAGAGGCGAATTTGAATAACATTTTGAAAGAAAAATGTATTTGGTTTCGCTTGTGTGGGGATGATCATGTGTTGACTTTGCCAGAATTTTGGAAATTAATTGGTTTGTATGATGATAATGACCTTGCTGAAGAGGAGTTTGTTGTTCATTTTGTTAAGTTGGAAAGGGAACCACCAAAGTATGATGGTACTAAGAATTTGGAATGAGATTGGAGATCCGAGTAGTTCAAGACCAAAGGTGACGGAAATTCATTAGCCAATGGCGAGGCTTTTGCATAAGATACTTGTGACCTCATTTGTACATCGAGGTAATAGTCAAGACAAGGTTCATCAACCGGATTTGTGGTTGATTGAAATAATGATGAGTAGTCATGATGGAAAGAAGTTGAAGATGAATGTGGCATGGACCTTGGCAGTTTATTTGTCCAAGAGAGCAACCCTTATGTCGGAGCGTGGTTTTATCAATGGAGGCCATTATGTGTCAAAGATTGGAAGAAGTTTGGTGTATGCTACACAAAGTGAGTTGAATAGGATTACGGTAATGAAAGATTGTGAAAAGCTTGATAAGAAGAGTTTGCAAGGTTTGCTTGATCATGATAAGATGTGTTTGGTTGAAACTATTGCAAATATGGCTTGTAACCAACCACCACCACAATGTATGGAAGAACCTTCGGGACTTGATTCAGGATGGGGTGAATGGCATGCGAACTTGCCACAAGTTGATAAGAGAGAAGTTTGGAGAGATATGTCTTTGATGAGGATTGGACATCAAATGGATTATTGTGCACCGATTCTCACACACCTTGGTCACCAAAGTTTTCTGCCATATTCTTTTCCAATGAGTTATGACCCACCTAGTGTTCCACCTTACCCATACCCATATACACCACACCCATTGCAAAATGTACCTTACCCAACATCATCTAGTGCATTTCAAGGAAGTGAAGGGTACAATGTTAATCATGAGGGGTTCAT
The DNA here is from genome assembly GCA_021014915.2 of Artemisia tridentata subsp. tridentata. NCBI lineage: Eukaryota > Viridiplantae > Streptophyta > Magnoliopsida > Asterales > Asteraceae > Artemisia > Artemisia tridentata. Next base: position 350,352,739 of record CP139502.1, on the reverse strand, counting down.
GGGTGATTATTCTTCTGATGTGGGGACTAGAGGGTATGAAACAGGAACATCGTCTGGAGGTGTTGGTGTTGGAACAGTGGTTGATTATTGAGGAGATGACTATGAGGACATGGATGACGAATGATTTTGACTATCATTCGAGGTTTTATGTGATGTGTAATGGATAATTATTCTATCTTCTCCGTAGTACTTTATTTCTGAATTATTATTATGTGATGTAGGATTTATTATTATTATTATCTAGAATTTTATTAATTGCTTTATTATTATTATTTTTGCGTGTTTGTTTTCGTATGTTTTGTGCATGTGTTTATTTTTCAGGTTTTAGATACCATGGAATTATTGCTCATTCATATGGTTGGTATATTTTGGAGTTTGGAGTGACCAACTCATGCGTTAAATACCAAATATGGATCTCGCATGATTCCTCGGTGATATCATTTACTACTTTTTTTCTCTATTTCCTTTGCTTTGAAGTTAATTTTTCACACTAAGGAAAATGCAAAACTTAAGTGTGGGGGAGGGAAGTAAATAGTGAAAATGATCTTGTTTTTAATTTTTTTGTGATTATTTTGGAGTTTGTTTTATTGCCCTTAAGGAAATTAGTTGTTTTTACGGCTAAAAGATTATATCTAATTAAAAAACCTGGAATTTTCCAATAGGATAAAATGGCAATTTGAAATTTTTAACGTGTCTCGATTAAGTGAAGGGATCCGTTCTTGGGATTGATAACATTACTTATGACTTTATAGCCTATTCTACAAATATGTGAGGATTTGAGCCTATCATTTGAAGCATATCTTTATGCTTAAATTCTATTTTCTTGCTATGAGTGTGCTGGTGATTGAATTGATTCTAGAACTTGTGCTCGTCATGCATTACGAATTCCAAAGTAAAGTCACATTCGTGTGATATAAATGAGTTTAAATGATAAGAGGCAACTTAGGATTTCAACCAAAGGCCTTCCATTTACATATATTGATATATTAGCTAGTCACATTGGTTAGTTAACCACTTTTTATGGACCCATTTGTTAGCGCTCATTTTTAGCGCTAGATACCCTTAGTTCACCCTTTGAGCCATTCTTTTCGTTTTGTTACATCCAGAAAATTAAAAAAGATTTTACACCTTTAAACTATAGCCTTACCTTTTTGTCAAGTCAAATCAATGAATTACATGTTGTTTACACTTTGTATTTCGAATATACCTTTCCGACGAAGACGAAGGTAGCTACTTCTTATTTGTACTTTTGAGGTATATGCTCATCTAAAGTGTGGGGGCTATGAAAGAAAAGAAAAAAAAAAAGAAAAAAAAAATATATGATGAAAAAGAAATATATAGTCAATGTACTATAATTATGAAGATGGAGGAAAAAGAAGTATCGTGAGTTATCGAATAGCCAATGTGCTAAGACATGATTGTTGGAATTTTTATATCATAACAATTATACATAAACATGTAAACATCATCAAAGCATGCATCGGAAGTAAAGATCAAATACTTGTAATATAATTAACCGAATTAAAAGAATATGCATACCTTAATGATTTCCAGCGAAACAAGAAATCAATCAAACAAGAACCAATTAAACCCTAACTTAGGGTTTAGTAAATTCGACTACTCCTTAGTCGAATAGGGAAAAGATCATAAACAAAAGTATGTTTGTCCTTCATTCTTGTACACACGTATTACAAGCATTTCAATGAGAAAAGCTAGGTTCTTGAATCACAAACAAACCAAACACTTTGATTTGAGCTCAAAGCAATCGACCCTAAGGGTTTTGGGTAGATGTTCGATCAGTTAAGCTTAAAGGGAGGAGAGAAGAAGAGAAGTTAGGGTTTGCAAGGAACCAAGATTAGATTAGAATGAATACAAGGGGTTTGTATTTATACTAGAGAAATCTTGGTGTCCAAGTTAGGGTAGGATACCCCTACTTCCTTTGATCGGCCAAACATAGGGAATCCCCAAGGGATTCTAGATATTTCTTGGCTTGTTTCCATATATTCGTCTCCCTTTAACATTTAACGACCGTTAGTCAATTCCCGTTAAGTACTAATGTTCATTAAGTGTTTATTTGTGAATTTAATAATTAAACATAACTTATTATATAATTATTAAAACATTGAAACTTATACGTAAAGTGTGCAATCTTGAAGTCTCATGTTCGAATCCGGTCATACTCTATTAATTTTATATCTACAAAACTAACAGCTCCTACTTGGATATACATTAATATAGTAATGACATTGGTTAGTCTAGCATAACACCCCAATATCCCCAAAACGACCCTGAGTGTGGTTTTTTGAAATTTTTTTTTTATGAATCATCATCATACTTATCATTTTGTTTCTAATACCACGTTAATATGGATATGGATCTAAGTCATTCCATAATTAACTATTATGTTTCTCGTTATTTATAGTTGATCAAGATTACCAAATTATCCAAACGTATTCCAAATAGATCTTGGGCATGGCCATGTAAACATCTTGTCAACCCTACGAGGGGCCCAGCAGTATTATGCTTCAAAACAAATTTAAAGGAACAAATTCTTTCTTGACTACAAGCATAACCCTTGAACTTTGCATCACTTATGAAAATAGCCCTTATAACTACCAGTTACGGATAGCGTTAGACTATCTTATAGAAAATGAGCTACATCCGCAATAGTTATCTAGTATCTCAAGTCTGAGGATAAATATTCATGATTTACTTTAATGACAAAGATCCATAAAGTATAATCATGTGGTTGGGATCTGTCCTATATTCAATTTATTCATTTATTGAATATCATATGAATTTGGCATGTCCAACACATCAATATACTTAAGTATATTCTACAAAAACTCCAATTTGTCTTAATTCAATAATATTCTCATATCACTGATTGACAACGGACTATTTAGAATAGCATAAGTTTTCATGGATTAAACATGCAAATATAGGATACAATGTTATAAATGAATATAAACATAACAAAATATTTTATTTCATTAAGATAATAATTGTTTACATTATCCTTTATCCAAATGCTAACCACAGATTTACATGAAACTACTAGCTAAACGAAGTCGAATGCCATTGGCATGTTGAGTAAGCTTTTACTTAGTAAAGCCTTCATAAAGGGATCAACTAGATTGTCATCTATGCGAACTTTGAGTAAATTGATTTCACCTATTTCGACTTGTTCTCGAACATAGTGATATCTTTTATTAAAGTGTCTGGCGCCCTTCATGACTCCAGGATCATTGGCAAATGTAATTGCGGCAGAATTGTCACAATACATATTATTGGGTAATTCAATTGACGGCATAACTCCTAGCCTCAAAATTAATTTCCTTATCCAAACAACTTCCATCGCAGCTTCTGATGCAGCAATATACTCAGCTTCTGTTGTAGACATCACTGTTCTACTCTGCTTCTTGCTCTTCCAGTCTACTGCTCCTCCATTAATGGCAAAGACATAACCCGTCTTAGACTTTGTATCATCTTTATCAGTTTTCTAGGATGCATCGCAATAACCTGTAACACCAAGTTCTGCATCTGTATTTCCCCCATACACTAAAAACATCTCTTTTATATTCCTCAAATACTTAAGAATGTTCTTAACAGCATGCCACTGGAGTCCACCTGCGTTCTGTTGATAACGACTGGTCATATTATGTGCAAAACGCCACATCTGGCCTTGTGCATCTTACTGCATACATGATAGATCCTACTGCTGAAGCGTGTGGAACTTTTCTCATGTGTGCTACCTCTTCAGGTGTTGAAGCACATAGTTTGCTACTTAAGCCATGTTCTACTTGCATTGGAAAATATCCTTTCTTGGAATTTTGCATATTGAATATCTTCAATATTTTATCAATGTAAGCACTTTGGCTTAATCCAATCAACCGCTTTGATCTATCTCTGTAGATCATGATTCCAAGGATGTATGCTGCTTCTCCTAAATCCTTCATAGAAAAGCATTTACCAAGATAGGACTTAACTTCATTTAAACTTGGTATATGATTTCCCATGATCCATATGTCATCAACATATAGGATAAGAAAAGTAACATTACTCCTACCAGGTTTATGATATACACATGGCTCATCAAGATTCTAAGTAAATCCAAACCTTTTGATTTCTTCATCAAATCTATTATTCCATTGCCTTGATGTCTACTTCAATCCATAAATGGATCTCTGAAGCTTGCATACATGCTTAGGAAATTCTGGATTCACAAACCCCTCAGGCTGCACCATATAGATGTCTTCATCTAAGCGACCATTTAAGAGGGAGGTTTTGACATCCATTTGCCAAATTTCATAGTCATAGTATGCTGCTATAGCTATGAGCATCCTAATAGCTCTAATGTCAGCTATAGGAGAAAAGGTCTCCTCGTAGTCAACACCATATGTTTGGGTAAAACCATTAGCTACCAAACGAGCTTTATAGGTGTGTACATTGCCATCCATGTCAGTTTTCTTCTTGAAGAGCCACTTACTTCCAACTACCTTGGAATTGGGAAGAAGGTCTACTTCAATCCAGACTTCATTATCTCTCATGGATTGCATTTCCCCATTTATAGCAACCTTCCATTTATCCTTTTCAAGACTATTAATGGCAGCCCTATAACTAGTAGGTTCATCCAGAACCCCTAGTATATTTTCCTCATAATCTACGTTAAGACATAGACGTTCAGGAGCTTTCATAGTTCTTGCAGATCTGCGAATAGGAACCACTTCAACTTCAGGTGGAGGACCTAGGCTTTCATGTTCCACATGAAGTGTGCTAGTGTTTTTAGAAGGTGATGTATCTTCTTGATCATCTTCCAGATCACAAATTCTCCCACTGAATTCTTGAGATATAAGATTCTTTTTAAAGAAATCTCCATACCTAGCCAAAATGACTTTATTTTCTTGTGGAAAGTAAAAGTAGTAACCCATTGTTTCCTTTGGGTATCCTACAAAGATACACTTAACAGATCTTTGTTGGAGTTTATCTGGTGAGTCACGTTTAACAAATGCCTCCTAACACCAGACCTTTAAGTAAGAAAAGTTGGGAGCTTTTCCAGTCCATAATTCATATGGAGTCTTATCAACCTTCTTAGTTGGAACCATATTCAATATGCGAGCAGTAGTTTCAAGGGCATAGTCCCAAAAGGATAAGGGAAGAGTTGTAAGATTAAACATTGATCATACCATATCCAGTAATGTACGATTTCTCCTTTCAGATACACCATTTTGTTGTGGAGTATAAGGAGATGTGAGTTGCTGGACAATACCACACTCAGCTAAATAATCTTTAAACAGTGGCTTAAATATTCACCACCTCTATCGGATTGAAGATCCTTAATCTACTTATCGAGTTGTAATTCTACTTCACTTTTGAAAACCTTGAATGTCTCAAAGACTTCATGTTTATGTTTAAGTAAATAAACATAACCATAACGACTGTAATAATCCATAAAGGTTAAGAAGTAGCTAGCACCGCGTTTTGACACATGTCTAAGTGGACCACACACATCAGTATGTATTAATCCAAATAGATCTGTAGCCCTTTCCAGTTGATGTGAAAAAGGTTTCCTCGTCATCTTACCAGATATGCAAGATTCGCATTTATCAAATGAATCATCATAGATATTTTGAAAAAGCCCATCATGTTGCAGCTTTTCCATGGTTTTCTTGCTAATATGTGCAAGACGACAATGCCAAAGATAAGATGAATCCAAGTCAGACTTGATTCTCTTATTGCTAATGCTATACAAATAATTATTTCTATTAGACACATGATTCTCCATGTTAATTTCAAACACACCATTTATTGGAATTGCATTAAAGTAAAAAACATTATTAAAAAAAACTGAAATTCCATTATTAATAAATGTGTGAACAAAACTAATATCCAATAACAAAGAAACTAAAATGACACCCCTAATTATAGAAGGTGCATAATGATAATTATTCAAAACTATTATTAAACCGGTAGGTAAGTGTTGGGAATTAAACCTAATACTACAAACTGTCAAGCTTAAGTTGAAGACTGCTGAAGATTACACTAGCAGTACTAACTGACTTAGTACTGCTAGCACAAACACTTTGTACTGATTATATGCTAAACATGTAATAGGATAATTATAGAAAAGATTTATTGAATATCTTATGTAATTAGAGTTATAGTTATCTTGAACAGGACTCCTTATTCTATAAAAGGAGATCCTAGGTTAAGGTTTTAGATATAGAGAACATACGGATTATTCATAGATTCAATGTTTTGTAACCCTAGTGATAAGTCAAGATCACTCATATTATTAATAATAATATTGAATCTTTTGGTGTTAAACATTGTCTTCATTGTTCATACAAATACAATTATTGTTTCATTCATTCACATACACACAATATCTTCTAAGTGTTAGCTAGTAAATTCCGCGTGCTAGTTAGTATCAAATCAAAGTATCTCTAACACAAGGAGTGTGTTTAGATCCTCTCAAGTGGTATCAGAGTCAGGTTCTGATACTTTGAATTAGAAGATCCAGAAGAACTCTTTCAACTAAGAAGTTATGGACATGGAGACAACTCAAACCAATGTTGATGCAAAGTTGCCAATTCTTAAGCCTAATGAATTTAATATGTGGAGTTTGAGGATAGAGCAATACTTCCAGGTGCAGGATTATGCACTCTGGGAAATCATAGAAGAAGGGAACTCTTTCAAACCCAAATCCACTTCAACTACTGTTGATGGCAAGGTTGTGACAACAGTACAAACAAAGCCAATTACTACTGAAGACAAGATCCAGATGAAGAATGATCTTAAGGCAAGAAGCATGCTGCTTATGACAATCCCTAATGATCAACTCTTGAACTTCAGCAAGTTCAAGTATGCCAAGACTTTGTTTGAAGCTATTATTTCTAGATATGGTGGGAATGAAGCCACCAAGAAGACTCAGAAGACCCTTCTCAAGCAATAATTTAAGAACTTCCCAGCCACTAGCAATGAGTCGTTGGATCATATGTTTAACAGGCTTCAGAAGCTTGTAAGCCAGCTTGCTATACTTGGAATTGATATACCTCAGGAAGATCTCAACTCAAAGTTCCTGAGAAGTTTACCATTTGAATGGGCTATGCATGTTGTGGTCTGAAAGAACAAGCCATACATTGATTCTATGTGCTTGATGGACCTGTATAGCAATTTCAAAATAGTAGAGCATGATGTGAAGAAGAATGCTGGAACAAGCTCTAGCTCTGGGAATATGGCATTTGTGTCAACTCCCTTTACCTCAAGCCCTGTGGGAGAAGTGAAAGTTGGTGCAGCAGTTGGTACTGCTAGTTCAAATATTGGTACTGCTAGCACATCAAGCAGTACTAAAAGCATTATGGATGAAACAACTTGATGTGCATTCCTTACAACTCAGCGTAATGGGTCTATGCTGACATATGGGGACCTCCAAGAGATCAATGATGATGATCTGGAGGAGATGGATATTAAATGGCAAATATCTCTTTTTAGCATGAGGGCTAGGAAATTTCATCCAATGATTGGGAAGAAGTTAACCATAAACAACAATGATACTGTTGGTTATGACAAATCAAAGATTGAATGTTATAATTGCCATTAGATGGGGCACTTCTCTAGGGAATGCCGAAGGCCAAGGCAGCAAAATAGCAGGGGAAAGAGCTATGAAGGCAAGACAAATGCTGTGGAGATTACAGATTCTAGCTCAAAGGCTATGGTGGCCATTGATGGCTTATGATTTGATTGGAGCTTCATGGAAGAGAGAGAAGCAGCATCTACTGAGATGGCTCTCATGGCTTTCTCAGATTCTAAGGTAAAAGTTTTCTATATGTTCTAAATCTTGGGTTGCTATAAATGAACTAGAGACTCTTAGAAAACAGTATGATGAACAGTGGATAGAGCTAAACAAAACCAGTTATAATCTAGCAAATCATTGTAACTAGATCAGTTTTTTTAAAGTCTGGCCAAAGACCAGTTCATACTTCTAGACCAGCAGTTCATATTGTCAGACCTTTTAGACCTGTTTACACAAGACTAGCAGTTCATGGTGCAAAAACAACTTTTAAATCAGCACCAAAGATTGTTAAAAGACCTTTTGAGAATAAGGCAGTAGTAAAGAAACAAGTTTGGAAAACTATGGTTATAACTGCAAGGTCAGCAGTTCATACTGCTAGCCAAATAGTTAATACTGGTAATGTTAATAACACTGCTAGGGCAAATATGGGAAATGGTGTTAAAGCCTCAGCATGTTGGGTTTGGAGACCTCTCCAATCCAATGGTGCTCTAACTGCGTTAAAGAGATTCAACTATATTGATGCAAGAGGCAAACAGAAGTCTGTGATGGCTTGGGTACCCCAAGGAAATTTGTTAGCATTTATATTTTTAGTCAAGTGATGGTTATTTGTAATGTTTAGTATAGTGTGTCGTGTAATATGTCTAAGTATTGTAAGGCTTTATGTTGGACATTGTTAAGTAATGTTCAAGTAATAAACAAAAGCCCAAGTCCAACACAAAGCCCACCAAGCCCAAGGTTTAGTCACTTAGGGCGACACTCCACATCTATAAATACCTACACACTCTCTCATTTTGGTGTGCCTCTTAGTCTTGTGTAGGTGAGAGTGTGTAGGTGTAGTGTGTGTGCTCTTATGGTTTATGTTTGTATTTTGTTTCTTTCCTTTTGAAGCTAATATATAACGAGTAATTTACGACATCATACGATCTATACTACATCTTCTCTTCATCTATATATTCTTAGTGAGTGTCACATTATTATTAGTAGTAGTTGTAGTGATAAAGTAATATAGATCTCGTGTTTTACAAGTAGTATCATCCGCCAAACAAAGTTTTAGGTCTTAGTTGTGTCGTTGTTTTTATCATTTTAGCTTAGAAGTTGCGACTTTCATCATTTCTTCTTGTAAGTTTCGGTTTTAACGTGGGTTTTAGAGGAAAAGTTAGTAGCTTTTAAGTTTAACGTGAGTTTAAAGATAAAAGGTGATAGCTTTTTGTGTTTATACGAGTTATTTTGTGAGTTTTAGTAAAAAAAGTTCAAGCTTTTTAAGATTAACGTGAGTTTTGAGAAAAAGTTTTGAGCTTTATTGGTTTTTCATGATATTTGAAGTTGTGATCGTGGAAAAAGTGGTACAAAGACCTCATTCAAATCTTCATTTGCGTTGGATTTTTATCATTTTTCTTGTATAAGAATTGTGATAAAAGTGGTTCTACTTCGACTTGTGAAAATATCCAAATCCTGTATAAGATTTGCGATAAATTGGGGTTTCTCGCAATTGATTTGCGATAGATTGGGGTTTTTCGTAGTTGGCCTCATTCAGTTTATCGCAATTGTGGTTTGATAACTCTTATCGCAATTGTGTATCAGTCAGTTTATCGCAATTGTACAATCAGAACTTATCGTAATTGGTGCCAGAGAATTCTATCGCAATTGTCATCCAAGAAATCTATCACAATTAGTTATCGGACATTCTATCGCAAACGGTTCTCGGACAAGGCAACTTTTTGCAATTGACAATATCAGTCCTTTATCGCAATTGTGGCCGATTTTTGTACTTTTGTTGTTTGGCAGAACTAGTCCTCGCAATTGATTTAAACGCTTATCAACTTAAATATCTTTTATAAATTTGATTCCAACGTAATTTCTACAACACCAAAACTGAACTCGGTATTTTCCCACTTGTATAAGTGTGTAAAATACTTCGACAAGGGAATATCTACTAGTTTGTATAAATTAGTTAGATCGATTATATAAATTGCCAATTTATATAAATTAGATAATTCTATATAAATTGAAATTTTGCCATAATTTGTATAAATTTTGGTTTAAATTGAAATTTCTATAGAAATTGTCAATTTATCTAAATTGTAATTTACATAACTTGGTCGAATTTGTGAACTTTTGATTTTGTCTAAATTATAATTTAGTCAAATTTAGTAAATTTATTTAATTTGTTTCGTTTATCTAAATTGTATCTTCACCGATCATCAACAAAGAACCAAGGCTTCACAACAACAACTGAGTTTAACCTTCAACAACCACAACACCTATTTCTTTGTAACGATCCTGAATCAATCGAATCAACTTTATCATACAACATCAATAATGACTACTCAACAAGATATCCATGCAGCTGGTGCAGAAAATCATCCTCCAATGCTAGAAAAAGGTAATTACCTTCCATGGATAAGCCGTATGCTTCGATACATGAAAACCAAACCTAATGGACAAGGTAAACTCTTGATTAACTCCATCCAAAAAGGTCCATTCAAGCCTCGTCAGGTTCAAGAACCGGGTAATCCAAATTCAGTACCTCCCGTTCCACCATCCTTTCGTGATCAAAAGGAAGAGGAATACACAGCAGATGATTGGAAACAAATTGAAGCTGATGACTTAGCCATGCACTTAATTCAACTCGGTTTACCACAGGAAATATTTTGTGCTGTTGACAGTTGTGAAATTGCTTATGATATGTGGGAACGAGTTCGAAGGCTCATGGTACAGAAATTGGACAACAAGACATTGAAAACAAGCTTCTAACTGAATGGGAGAAGTTCACATCCACCCCGGCTGAACCAATTGAATCTTACTACACAAGGTTTTGCACTCTCATGAATGAGCTCATTAGGAACAAGTTAGCACCAAGGCAAATTGTTCAAAACATCAAGTTCATCAACAACCTTCCAGAGGAATGGGGACGATATGTCACAATCGTTAACCAAACAAAGAACCTTCATGAGGTAAACTATGATCAGCTCTATGACTTTTTGAAACAAAACCAGAAAGAGGCAGATGAAGTTAGGAAAGAGAAGCTAGCCAAACAACATGATCCTCTAGCAATGATTGCTCAAGCACCAACACCAACAACAGTGAACACACAACCATCATCATTAACTCCCACTCAGAACTACATGCAACAACAATATGTTCCTCAAACCACTGTCATTCCACAACAACAATTCTACCCACAACAACAACAAGTCATTCCAAAACCACAATACCCAGAACCTGAATACGATAACAATGATGATAGTGCTACTTTGTCCCAAGCATTTACTCTTCTATCAAAGGTATTCCAAGGATTCTATTCCACACCAACCAACAACAACCAAAGGATTTCATCGAACACTCACAACAGGCAGATTGCACAGCCGAGTTTCAACATGGGTCACCAAGGATAGATGGTTGGTGTTTATGGGAATCAGCAAGGATATGCTACAGGGTTTCAGATGGGTAATCAAGGGCAGTATGCAGGAAATCAGATGGGTCAGTATATGGATAATCAGGATTAGTTGGGTCAAGTTGCTGGAAACCAGAGGGGTCAGAATATTTTTAATCAGTTAAGGAATGTTGCTGCTCCAGTAGCTGTGAATGTTGGGAATATGAATCAAGGGAATGTGTTGAAATGTTTTAACTGTCAAGGTACTGGTCACATGGCAAGGAACTGTCCCACCAAGCCTAAAAAGAAAGATCCAGCGTATCTGCAAAAAGCATTGATGTTGGCACAGAAGGAAACTGCAGGGTTACAGTTGAGTGCAGAGGAGAATGATTTCATGGCATTGATGGATGATATGGACGACTTAGAGGATATCGATGCCAACTGCATTTTCATGGCCAATCTTCAGAAGGTTAAATATGATACGGATTTTGAAGCACCTCCTGCTTATGATATCAATGGAATCTCTGAGGTACAAACATATGCTACATGTCACAATAATGAAATATTAGATATGTCACCTCAAAATGAACAGCATCCTGCGACTCCTAATCTCACTTACGATACATATATGGATTCCCCAAGTTGTAGTAATACTAATTTGGCTACTCTAGATATGGATCCTAATGGAGGATTCGAGTCACAACATACTAATAATGATGAGGAAACACATGCTTTATTTGAATCATTATTGAATAACTGTAGTATTGAAATTGAAAAGGTCAAATAGATCAATCGCGATGTTAAGGCCGCGAATGAAAAATTGACCACTGAGCTTGAGAGATATAAGGTGAATGAACAGGCTTTTGAATTTAATAACAAACGACAGTCAGAACTTGAAACTGGTTATAGAGATTCTATGTTAAGAGAGAAACATTTGAAAATCAAATACAACACTCTCGATGTCAAGTTGAACATGCAAATAAAATCTCTAAACACGGAAATTTTAAAATTAACCAACCAACTTTCTAAACAAAAAGCAACTTGCTCTGATCTTGAAAAAGAAAAGAAAGTGTTGCATGCAAGGTTTTCCAAACGTGAAAATGAACTTCTTGATGAAATTCTTGACAAACAGGAAACCATTAAAAAGTTGGAGGATTTGCTTGTAAAAATGGGTCAATCAACACAAACAATTAATTTGTTAATTAATGATCCAAACCCAATGTTACATACAATAAAGAAAATGGCTTCTAATCATATCGGATTAGGACCCGCACTAAACAGTCAAACTTCTGGACATATCAGTTCAGGACTCGTACCCCAAGGAGCTCAGTCAAGTACCACTGATAAACCAACAAATCAAGAACTGGATAATTTCTTCGAGTTTTTGTATGATGAGTACTATGGTGAAGCTTCGATAAATGCATCACAACAACATTTCGCTATACCCGCTCAACAACAACAACCAACACCACCACAAGATGCATCTACCATAATCGAAGCCAACACACCAACTCCCTCAACATCATCAACATCTACTCCACCCACTCCAGTAATTGAGGTTGTTTTAGCAAGAGTTGATGAGCAAAACCAAACAACACCAATTCAAGAAGAACAACAACCAAACGATGCTGTGTTAGAAGAAGAACCATTCAAAAACCCATTTGCAAAGGAATTTGCAGAATCTTCTTCTAGGTTACTAGAACCATCCAACACACATTTGTTAAACCCAAGGTACCCTTCTACGTTACAGTGGACTAAAGACCATCCAATAGAACACATTATTGGTGAACCTTCACAGCCAATCCAGATGAGAAGACAACTCGCCACCGATTGTGACTTGTGCATCTTCGCCTGCTCAGTCAGTCTAAAAGAGCCAAAGAACATTCGGGAAGCAATGGCAGACAACGCATGGATTGAAGCGATGCAGGAAGAACTTCTCCAATATCAATTACATGACACTTGGGATTTAGTGCCGAGACCAATTGACAAACTCGTCATTGATCTTAAGTGGTTATGGAAGAACAAAAAGGATGAAGAGATGACTGTAATTCGCAACAAAGCTTGTCTTGTGGCTAAGGGATTCAGACAGGAAAAGGGGATTGATTTTGATGAGTCATTCGCGCCAGTAGCATGATTTGAGGCGGTCAAGATTTTCTTAGCATATGCGGCTCACAAGAACATCACGGTCTATTAGATGGATATCAAGACGGATTTCTTGAATGGAACTCTGAAGGAAGAAGTGTACGTGAGTCAGCCAGATGGATTCATTGACAAAGATCATCCCGACTACGTCTACAAGCTAAAGAAAGATATCTATGGTTTGAAACAAGCCCCAAGGGCGTGGTATGACGAATTATCATCTTTCTTGCTGTTAAATAATTTCACCAAAGGAACAATTGACCCAACCTTGTTTACCAAAAAATTCAAAAATGATATTTTGAATGTTCAAATTTACGTGGATGACATAATCTTTGGGTCCACTAATCCAAAACTTTCAAAACATTTTGCAAATCTCATGAAAAGTAAATTTGAAATGTCAATGATGGGGGAATTAAAATTCTTCCTTGGACTTCAAATCCATCAATCCCATCGTGGCATTTTCATTAATCAGGCTAAATATACTATTGAGATTTTAAAAAAATATGGAATGGAAAATTGTGACTCTGTTGGTACACCAATGGTCACTTCAACCAAAATAGGCTCTGACTTATATGGGAAACCCATTGATCCGAAGAAATATCGGAGCATGATTGGGTCTCTGATGTACTTAACTGCTAGTCGACCCGATATACATTTTGCTGTCTATTTATTAGCATGGTTTCAGGCAAGGCCTACCGAACTTCACCTCCAAGAGGTTAAACAGGTCTTTCGGTACCTACGAAGAACCATTAACATGGGACTTTGGTATCCATAGGATTCGGAGTTTACACTAACAGCCTTTTCAGATGCCGATCATGCTGGTTGTCAAGTCATCGCAAAAAGTACATCCGGGGAGCACAATAAGTGGGAGAAAAGCTAGTTGGCTGGTCATTGAGGAAACAAGATTGTACGGCGTTATCAACCGCAGAAGCTGAGTATGTGTCTCTATCTGCGTGTTATGCCCAAGTTCTATGGATAAGGACATAACTCACAGATTATGGCTAGTCTTTCGACCGCATTCCTATATATTGCGACTCGAAAAGTGCCATAGCCATCACGTGCATTCCAGTTCAACACTCAAAGACCAAGCATATTAGAGTCCGCTATCACTTCATAAAGGAACACGTAGAAGAGGGCACCGTCGAACTATTTTTCGTGAAGACTGAATACCAAGTCGCTGACCTGTTCACTAAAGCTCTTCCAAAAGAGAGATTCCACAATTTGGTTCGACGAATTGGCATGCGGAGCCTAACTCCCGAAGAGTTATAATGTCTTCTTGAAACTTCTTGAATCTATTCCACTGTAAATATATAGATATAGTTAGATAGTTTAGCTTAAAAAAATGATAGATAGATAAAAAAAATTAAAAAAAAATGTACGTATATTCTTTTTCCGATATGTCTCTCGTATAATCAATATTCTGTACGTATCTAGAAATGTCATTCAACAATGATACGGATTTGAACATACGCTTGAGCGAGAACATGTCTTCTCTCAATTTCTTCTCAATGGATTTTGTATAATTCAGTACAAAACCCACGCTCCAATGATGGCTTTCGTATATATCAGTACGAAACCTGCACTTAAAGGAAGACTTCTGATTATATCTGATCAGGACTCAAAATCAAAGACAACATATTCCAACTTCATGCAAATCCATCTATCTCTTCACATGGACACTCATTTAATCACTTGATATCAAAAATATCACGGCGTGCTATTTTTGAGGGGGAGATTAGGTTAAGGGGGAGAAGACGTGATTAAATGTGATCAAAAATTGTGGAATTGAATCTCAACGGAGCTCACCAGAAAGACTCAGATCAGACTTAACCCTCGAATTGAAGAAACTAAATGTTCATTATTGAAAAGACTTGTCCGGGACGGGTAATAATTTCAAGCTGGTTAGCCAGTGATATAAACGTGTCTCGCGAAGGACTTGTATGAGTAGAATGTACCAATTCGAGAGATGATCTGTGAATATGACCGGGACGGGTAATAATTTCAAGCTAGTCTAACTAGTGATGTAAGCGTGTCTCGCGAAGGTCATGTTCATTGAAAGTCGATCATTTCAAAAGTGCGAACTCTACCCAACATGTGCAATTATTTCAAAAATGCATAAGCACATGTGAAGGGGGAGTATTTCAAAAATGCAAAACTCTCAAAGTGTTAACTAAAATGTGTTTACTCATAAACACTTTGAGAGATTTTCAAAAGGTTTTATGGTATGTGATCAATAATCTGGGATAATCATGGAGTAATAAGGTGATTATTGTTAGGTTATGTCCTATGATCCACCAGAGTCGGAGGGATCTACCCAAGGACATTTCCAATAGATTAGAATTAGAAGTCCTTAGGTAAGATTGAAAAAAGGAGTAAAATGAAAAAGGAGAAAGAAGGGGTTGAAGAATTAAAAATAAAAGTTTAATGAAAGGGTGAAAAGAAATAGCCCTCCATGAAAACTTAGGGCAGAAACCGGGTCAATACATCTCCTATCAGTTATCACTAAGATGATACTGATATTGAAGACAAGACGTCATGGACCCAGTGACGCGCTGCACCACCCCTCCTAGCCACTCAGATATCTCTTAAAAGATATTTATTTCATTTCTCACAGAGAACACTGCATAATCTATCAGCCTCTCATTCCGAGATGTGTTGATATTGAAAAGGTGGCACTCTGCTCCATGCCTCTGACTACTAAAAACCAAAATTCACAATAGATTCTAGAGCCATGAGATTCATAAAAAATATCTTAGGAACACTTGCATAAGAATACCCTTGTGTTCACCAAAAAGGACACAAGGTGTACAAGAGTCTTAATGTGATCCAAGGAACTTGCCACTTATATCCTGATGGTTACGTGCTTCAAACGGTCTACAATCATGGGGTGATCTCCAGCGACTCACTGAATTGTGGGTGCACTTCGGTGTGTCCGTGTAAGCCCTCTCGGGGGTATCTGGTTCAGAATGGCCTGGGGGAGATTAGAGAAAGTCTTCACACTATGCTGTTGATGATCTCGAAGTCCTAAACTGTAAGCGCTGGATGATTATTACTAATAGTTTTATGCAGCTACCATTAAAACATCCATTAACCATCACCACATATATCAAACATCTTCACCTCAGCATACTCATACTTATGAAGAATACCCTCATCAAAGCTCAGATGTAAAAGTTCAAGACCATGAGATCAAGTTAAAGGACAAGTGTTAAAGACGAAGTCAAGAAGCTAATCAAGATGTCAAGAACAAGTTCATATGATGAAAGATTATAGGGAGATTGTTATCAAGGGGTGATTGTTAGCATAAGTATACAATCCAAGATGTATGACTATGTTGGAGGACACGACGCATCAACACACGAAGATTTTGATCAAGGCAAGAACAACTACAAAAGATGATACTTTAAAGATCACAGTGAATGAAGGAATGAAAAATGAAGACTATTCTACAACGACACACAAAGTTCAAGACACTGAAGACAAAAGACCTATCACTGGGAGCATCATTAAAATGACCATCCCTTAGGGGAGATTGTTAGCATTTATATTTTTAGTCAAGTGATGGTCATTTGTAATGTTTAGTAAAGTGTGTCGTGTAATATGTCTAAGTATTATAAGGCTCTGTGTTGGACTTTGTTAAGTAATGTTCAAGTAATAAACAAAAGCCCAAGTCCAACTCAAAGCCCACCAAGCCCAAGGTTTAGTCACTTAGGGCGACACTCCACATCTATAAATACTTACACACTCTCTCATTTTGGTGTGCCTCTTATCTTGTGTAGGTGAGAGTGTGTAGGTGTAGTGTGTGTGCTCTTATGGTTTATGTTTGTATTTTGTTTCTTTCCTTTTGAAGCTAATTACAACGAGTAATTTACCACATCATACGATCGATACTACATCTTCTCTTCATCTATATATTCCTAGTGAGTGTCATGTTATTATTAGTAGTAGTTGTAGTGATAAAGTAATATAGATATTGTGTTTTACAAAATTAATTACTTTTTGTATGCAATGTTAGTCATATGCTTGTATGTTATGAGGCAAGTGCTTTGCATTTTGTTTTCTTGTTTTTGGACTAACAATTGCAGGTATGGATGTTAAGCACAAAGGAGTTATTAGTGCTTTATGTTTTGGATGATATGGTGCTTTGAAGCTCAGTGTTTGATCTTTGCACACAACAAATGGTCATTGGTTCACCATGTCTAACCCACATCAAGAACCAACTAGTCCAGAGCAAACGGTTTATGGTAAAGACTTCTCAAATCCGTTAATGGTTGATAGTTTACCAAAAACTATATGGTTATTAACTCACCATATCTAACAGTGAAGAGTTGGCTAGTCCAAAGCAAACGGCTATTGGTAAAGACACATAAAATCCGTTGATAGCTGGTAGTTTGCTAAAAACTATGTGAGGGCAATATGGTTTTAAATCATTAATCAGTTCATACTACTCTTTAAATTTTTTGTCAAAAAGTTAGTACTGATAGTGCAAAGTTTGTACTGCTCAACTAGCCGTTGTAATTATTGTGTCAGTAACATATTTTTCTAGCCGTTGGGTAAAACTGTTACTTACCATACTTATAGGGTTTTTCTATAGGATAATTATCTACTTTCCTAATATTTACTTTTATTCTTTCCAAAGATAATTTTATCCCTTACGCAAAATTCTCAAACCCTAACAGTATCTTATAAAAACATAATTCATAGCTGTGTTGGAATTTGTCAAGACGCACAATCATGTTGCCTTTTTGGAGAAAACAGAGCAGGTTAATGGACCACTCTTTTATGAGATTGTGGACTTTCTGAATACATCTCATATAAGGTATGCTTTAACTGTTAGCCCTACTCTTTTTGTCTCTCAAATCACACAGTTTTGGCAGACTGCTACTGTCATAACTAGTGAAGCTGGAGACATAGAAATTCATGATAATGTGGATGGCATATCATTCATTGTTACTGAATCTTCTATTAGGGGACATCTTAAGCTAGAATATTCTGATAGTATCAATGACATGCCAAACACATAAATTTGGCAAGAAATTGCCAGAATGGGGTATGATACATCCAACCATAAATTGACTTTTCAAAAAGGATGTTTCTCCCTACAATGAAGATTTCTAATACATACTCTCTTGCATTATTTAAGGCCCAAAAGAACATCATGGGAGCAATTCAGTAGCAATATTGCTATTGCTCTCATATGTTTTCAACAAACAGAGTTTTTAACTTTTCAAAATTCATATTTGAGAGTATGGTTAATAATGTGAAGAGTAAAACCAAATTTCTTATGTATCCAAGATTTGTGCAAACCTTTTTGAACAAGAAAAATAATCTGCTTAAGAAACATAAAGAAACTTTTCCAACACCTTGCCTTCAGCAAAAACTCTTTCAAAATATGGCTATGGCAAGTAGACTCTTTAATGGGGTAGTAATACCTCCCTTTCCTAAGATGCTACTGAATGATCAGGGTGAAGGGTCAGTCAACCCAACTGAGCCCTAACACACACCCATTGAGGTTCCTGAAACAACACACACACCCCCTATCACCACAACCTATAGGAGAAGAATCAGAAAGGAGACTATGGGTCCTCAGCCTAGTCCTCCTACTCAAACCTTTGGAGCAGATGAGGCTATCTTTTATGATAGTATGGGTAGGGCTGACACTACTGCATCTAGCTTAGTAGCTGGGCAGACCAGTGTCAACATAAGCAAGACCCCTACCGTGGCAACACCTAATGTGCCAAGTCCTCAAAGACTTGCCACAGGTGGTGTAATCCTAGGCCAAATGGACTATCTAGGTGGTTCAGGAGTACATCCTAGTCCAAGTAGGATAGAAACTGAATCTATGCCCCATGATTCACCTCTCCTAGTAGGTAACACAGCTAGAAGTGATGAGAGCAGTATTAAACTCAATGAATTGATGGTTCTCTGTACAAATCTGTCAAGCAAGGTGGTGTCCCTGGAAGAAGAGCTGACTAGTCATAAAATTTTCCAAGGTCTACACCAAGTTGATCCTCAGAGTAAAGAAGTTAGAAGCTCAAGTCAAGAGGAAAAAGATGGTGGTGTCTACTGGTTCCTCTGATTCTGGTTAAGATGATAGTTCAGATGATGGTGATGATTCTCCCAGACAGGGGAGGAAATTAAGGAAGACTGGATCAAAAACTCAGGGGAGGACCCTAAATCTTGAAGAAGGTACTGGTGGAAATGGTAAGGAGAAAGAAGGTACTGCTAGCGGTAATGATAACTTGCATAGTGGCAAGCAAAGTGAAAAAAGTGGTACTGATCAACATCAAGAAGATACTTCTAGAGTTGAAGGAGCAGTACAAACTGCTGAGGTAGCAGAATAAACTGCTAAAGACAAAGGTATAACTATTTTACTTGAAGAAGAGCCACATCAAAAGAAAATCAAGCCAAAGACACAAGAACAGATAAAAGACTGGAAAAAGAAAAAGTAGCAATAAAGATGCATAAAGAAGAAGTAGCTAAGTTTATTGAAGATAAAAGACTGGAAAAAGAAAAGATGGCTTCAGATGCTGATATTGCACAAGAGTCACTTGAAGAGCAGATATAACACTTAATTAATATTGATCCAGTTATGAAGGAAAAAGCTTTGGAGTTACTTGCAGATGAGAGTCTAAGTATTCAAGCAAGATTAGCTCTACTTGCAGATTTCATCTACTCTAGGAATGAAGAAGTGGCCTTAGATGACATCATGGAAAGTATTAAGAAAAATCAAAGTCAGAAGAGGAAGAGGAAACCCACAAAGGCTCATATTATAAGTGGGATGAAGATGTATCTGAAGAATCAAGTTGGTTGGAAGGTAGACCAACTGAAGGGAAAGTCTAATGAGGAAATAAAGTATCTGTACTACAAAGCATTCAGAAGATCTCAACAATTTATTCCCATGGACACAGAAAGAAAACCTTCAAAAAGACTCAAGGCAACTATGAAAGAAGAAACTCAAGAAGAAAATGTGGATTTATCACAGGAACAGACGAGCAAGATGATAGTAATAGTGCCAGAGATTTTACATATTGACCCTCTTCAAGCTAGACATCCTATAATGGATTGGGAGATCTACTGATGAAGCGAAAAGTGTACCGCTTTTAAGGGGTCATTTAAGCCCTAAATCGTATTTATTTGATCAAATATTGCCCTAAATCGTTCCTTTTGTCATGTTAGGTACTTTTGAGGAGAAATCTGGAAAAGGAGGCATTTTGGACGTTTTTGGAGCATAAAAGTGAAGAAAACGACAAAGTCTCAAAATTGCGCTGGAAGTTACCTTTGACGGCGTCAGGATTTACTCCAGACGGCGTCATGGCTTGGCAAGAAAAGGTGGATGTGAAATTTACTCATGATAAGCCAGTGAAAATTGCATGTGAATTCTGACGGCGTCACGCTTTAACCTGATCAAGGGTGTCACGGCTTAATTCAAAGAGGGACGGCGTCACGTTCAAGGTCTGACGGCGTCAAGCCTTGATAAGCCAGAACAGATTTTGGCTAGCTAAAGAGGGACGGCGTCAAGAAGGTCATCCGGGAACCCTAGAAGCGGCGAGGTGACGGCGTCACACTCCATAACGTGACGCCGTCAGATCCAAA
Organism: Artemisia tridentata subsp. tridentata; assembly: GCA_021014915.2. Lineage (NCBI taxonomy): Eukaryota > Viridiplantae > Streptophyta > Magnoliopsida > Asterales > Asteraceae > Artemisia > Artemisia tridentata. The sequence goes on along the minus strand of CP139502.1, from coordinate 350,331,836 downwards.
AGTCTATATATAGTTTTCTAATTTTTTGTCATTAGTGTGGAACTTTGTGTGGAATTTTTGGGAGAAAACCCTAAGACGATTTTAGCATCTTTTTCAAGGCTTTTTGCCTTGAGATCTTCCATGTTACATTAAAGATAAGTTATCAATTAATCATTCAATATGTCTATGTGTTGTTTGATTTTATCTTGTTCTTGTCTTTTGGTTAATATGTTAGGCTAGATTTATCTTGTGTTTGCTTAGATCTAATGAAACCTAGCTATTGATTATTGGTTATTAGTGTGTTATTAGTTGTATTGGATGATTGTTTATCTATGTTAGGCTTAAGAAAACTGGCTAACTTCCTATTCGGTAACTTGCTTGAACGTCTTAAGAAACATGAACCAAATGCGTACTAAAGGTTTTTATGGTTGTATTTAATGCACAAGCGAATTCTAGTGATCCCATGTTAGGAGCTTCCTAGCCGGCTCGACATAGGAGTGAAGTAGGAGCTTGTAGAGTTGGGGAAGTACGTACGCCACCCCACGAATGGTATTAAGGAATACACCCGTCATCCACGCAACTAATACACACTAATCAACTGGTAAAAGATAGTTAGGGAGTAAGGAAATCTAAGTAAACACATTTTTCTACACATAAGTTTTCACCAACCTTTTATTTTCAGTTATTTATTTTATTTGCATTTGTAGTTATTTGGGTTAGTTGACTAGCAACTAATTCCGCCCACTCTTTCAAACCCGAGATTTTACTTGCTTTCATAAAAATATAAAAAAAAAAAAAAAAAAGAATCTTCCTCAACCCTTAGACCTATTAGAGTAGTCTTTCATACCTAACGAACACTATTCCCTGTGGAGAACGATCAATCCCCCGTACTTACCACTACACTATACTACATCGGTCAGGTACACTGCCTGGTGGGGATTGCAAACTTCTCAAGATCCCTTGAGAGGTAAAACCTGTTGTAAGGTCGCAAAACCACGTATCATCTACAGAGACAAATTTGGGAAAGCTTGGAAGATTACAAGAGTAGGTGGAGAGTCAACAGTGTTCAAGAATTTTGGAAATTTGCTAAGAATCTGTGATAAGGAAGATTTGGACACTTTATGGAGATTGGTTCAAGAGAAGCTCATGAAAAATAAGAAGACTGATGTGAAAGAACAAGAACTTCGGGTGGAATTCAAAAGATTGTATGAACCTGATCCTATAGATGTGTTTTGGAATTTTCCTTATTATGATCTGACTACTTCATGGGAGTTTTATATTTCTTGCAATGTGTATCATTTGTCAACACAGAGTGGAGTAGATATCTTCATGTTAGCAGAATTAGAGTATCCACTAAGCTATGAGGTATTAGTAGTGATGGTTTCTTTAAAACTCAGCTGTGAATGACAATCTGAAGTGGTTAAATATCTGATTCAGAGGATATTTGATCAGTATGAAAGGAAGAGACAAAGCAATGAGGAAAAAAATAAGATGAATTGTTTGGTAGAATCCCCCCCATCATCTACAAAGTGTAATTCAAGAAAACTTAGTGATTTGGAGAGAAATCATAAGTTTAGGGGAGTATTATTGGGAATTAAACCTAATAGTACAAACTGTCAAGCTTAAGTTGAAGACTGCTGAAGAATACACTAGCAGTACTAACTGACTTAGTACTGCTAGCACAAACACTTTGTACTGATTATATGCTAAACATGTAATAGGATAATTATAGAAAAGGTTTAGTGAATATCTTATGTAATTAGAGTTATAGTTATCTTGTACAGGACTCCTTGTTCTATAAAAGGAGATCCTAGGTTAAGTTTTTAGATTTAGAGAACACACGGATTATTCATAGATACAAGGTTTTGTAACCCTAGTTATAAGTCAAGATCACTCGTATTACTAATAATAATATTGAATCTTTGGGTGTTAAACATTGTATTCATTGCTCATACAAATACAACTACTGTTTCATTCATTCACATACATACAATATCTTCTAAGTATTAGCTAGTAAATTCCGCGTGCTAGTTAGTATCAAATCAAAGTATCTCTAACACAAGGAGTGTGTTTAGATCCTCTCAGTAAGACTGAATCGAATGTCCCTATGGATTCAACAGCTGCATGTATGCCATTTCCTTACATACAAGTATCTTTTTCCATAGGCCAGCTTCATTGCTCCTCTAAGTCCCTGTGATGTGTTACAAATATGAGTACCACATCCCGTATCATATACCCAGGAATTATGCTTACGAGGAAAAGAAAATAATTCAATCATAAAAATACCTGAAGTTCTCGCGACATTCCCAGCCTTCTTATTTTTATTCAAATGCAACTCCTCTAGAAACAATGGAGAGTTCCTCTTCCAATGTCCTGGTGTGTTGCAGTGGTGACAAGCAGCCAAATCCTTCTTGGGATTCTCCTTCTTCTTAGGAGGATTCTGTTTCTTAGGCATTTGTTGGTAGGTCCCAACTTGTTTACCCTTTCCAATGCCTTTACCCTTCTTATTCGCGTGTTGCGGTTTGTTGGGCATAGTAATCCTACCACCTTGTATTGCTAACACCGTGGGTGTAGGTACCTTCTTTGACAATTCTTTCTCAAAGTCAACGAGCATTGCATGTAACTCACTGGTTGTCTTCCCCGTGCAATGCATATTGTTTGCCTTTAAAGTTATGTTATACTCGGGAATTGCAATAGTAATTAAGTACAAGGTCTAGTCTTGCCATTAGAGTAAAGTTAGGCTTGTAAAATTGTATAAATACCCTCCTAGTCTCAACTAGGAGGGTGGGATTCTCATTGTTTCACCAAGGTGTTTGTGTGTTTCACTTTCTCTCTCTAGAAAACACACACACCTTCCCTCATTCTTTAATTTAATAATACCATGTTTAATCTTTATTTTGAGTTCCCCCGACCTCCTGAAAAGTGTTTCTTAATTACTACAATTGGCATCAAAGCTAACCAGAGACGAATATGATTTTTTGGTGTCTTGGTTACTGTTCATCGTGACTTATCGAGTTTCTAAAAGTTTTACCGAGTTTGGTAAAACTTTTGAGTTTGTAGTTATCGAGTTTCATGCTATCGTGTTTGTGGAAAAGTTACCGAGTTTGGTAATCTTTCGAGTTTCATGTGCTATCGAGTTTCTCCTATCGAGTTTCCATAAGCTTCTCGAGTTTGTGCTTATCAACTTTGTACCTATCGAGTTTGATTGTTTTGTCGAGTTTCTAAGAAAGTTGTCAAGTTTCATAACTTATCGAGTTTCTCCACAACTTTTGTTGAGTTTCTCCAATAGTTATCGAAATTATGAAGAAGTTGTCGAGTTTCCACTTACCTAGTTTGTGAAGTTGTCGACTTTCCAAGGTTGTCGACTTTCCATCTATCGAGTTTGTGGTCTTTCGAGTTTGAGACTTATCAACTTTCTACACTTATCAAGTTTCCAAGTTATTATTTACCGAATTTGGTAGTTATTGACTTTCTTGGTTACCAAGTTTGTGACCTTACTGAGTTTGTGACTACGATACCGAGTTTCTCATGTTACCTAGTTACCGAGTTTCTTAAAAAAATAAAATAAAAAAAATAAATAAAAATAAAATAAAATAAAGATTAAAATAAAGATTAAACATGGTATCATTAGGTTAAAGAATCAGGGAAGGTGTGTGTGTTTTCTAGAGAGAGAAAGTGAAACATACACACCCCTTGGTGATACAATGAGAATCTCACCCTCCTAGTTGGGACTCAACACACCGCGTATAGCTTAAAAGATCCTGATCAAGTTCACAATGGAATGACAATGGCTAAATTTTGAATGTTACCAACTGTGACTACGGGGATGATTCGTTATTATTTATTTGGGTTTGAAGTAAGGTTTTACGAATGCGTGTCATCTTCTTTCTTTCGCGAAGATGACTTGTTTGGGCATATATTAATGGTGACGAAGACTTGGATATCTAGTTACTTGTGTGATTCTTTCTCTCTATACTCACAAAGTAGCTATCACTTTAAGGAGTTACGTTGTAGTGCTCAATGTCTTACATAGTTGAGGATATGTCAAGAGGTTTTGTACTAATACTTTTGTTGAGGGTATAGGGTACACCGTTCTTAGTCACAAGGATCGTACAAGATTAAGTCACAAATCTGGGTGATTTTACTTCATTGTCAAGTTCATGATATTGGGTTATCTTCACATGTGGTTACTACAAACAACCGTTATTTTTTATACAGGGGGCTGACAAAGAGTTAGACACTTCAAATGGTATTATTAGTAGATTGGGTCTATCGACATCTTCTCACGGGCTATATGTTTAATGAAAAAGATGCTTCCAGTTAATACTCCACGTACATACCATTATGCTGATTATGATAAATCATAACCAGCAGGGGAGAGAAATCTGTAAAATCTCGTGATGCTGGAACTATCCTAGAGAAAGAAAAGTGCATTTCCGGATCTTAATTGATTCTGGTGCAACGGTTTCTGGAGAAAGAAAAGTGCATTTTCGGATCTTAATTGATTCTAGTGCTACGATTTCAGCTTCGGGGGAGATTATCATTTCATGTGTACGTTACGGGCTAATTTCTCATATGAAAGATAACTAGGATGCATTTGGTGAGATGAAGATGTTGATACTCTATTTGACCGGATCTAAGCACTCACCTTGTGTTAGATAGATACTTTGAATAATGTTAGTCTAGCACGTGGAATTTACTAGCAAACACTTAGAAGATTTGTTTGTTGTATTTTGTATGAATGAAACAGTTAACAAGAATGCAATATACTTCAACGATTCAATATTATTAAAACAATAATACGAGTGATCTCCTATCACTAGGGTTTACAACCTTGAATCTTACGTACTTCTATATTCTCTCGTACCTAAACTTTAACCTAGGCAATCCTTTTATAGACCAAGGATTCCTTTACAAGATAACTATCAACTAATTCTATAAGATACACATAATATCTTTTCCATAATTATCTACTACACGTTTACAAAAATTATAAGCAGTACAAACTTCCTAATGTGAGCAGTACTAACTGACTTAGTACTGTCAGCCTTGTCTTCAATATCTTCTACCGTACTAACTTATACTTGAGCAGTTTCAACTGTTAATCCTTAATTACTAACAATCCTCCCCTAAACTTATGATTTCTCTCTAAATCACTAAGTTTCTTCAAATTAAGCTTCATCTTCATGATGAGGGGGATTCTTCCAAACTTCTACCGTGTCAGTCTTTTGATTTGAGATTTTCTTTGTTGAGCCATATCAAATATCTTCTTGATCAATGTATCTGCCATTTCTGAATCTTCATTAACCTTCAATCTTTCTGATAACATAGACATCATAATTTCTCCTCTAAGTGGATATTCTTTCTCCACTAATATGTAAATCTCCCATCCATCTTTTGAAGATACTCTGTGTACACCACATGTATCAAAAAGTTTCCATGTAATGTGTCTGACTTGTGAATGAAATCTCCATATAGCTTCACCACTATCTGGATCATTAATTCTCTTCAATTGCACCCATAGCTCCTTATCTTTATCTTCACTAGGATCTTTATCTCTAAATCTTGCTTTAACCAAACACCACAACTGATTCAAATCTTCTCTATCAAAACCTCTGAGTAAATCATAAAATAACTTATACATTTCAGTAATTTCACCAAGTCTCATAATCTTCCATCCTTTCATCCTTCCATTTGTCAAAACTTCCTAGTCAACGATAGGATGTTTTACTTGAAGAGGTTTTATATATGTAGATTCTGGAACTATCACCATCATGTTCTTGATCTGCACATCAGTTAAACTTTCTTCTCCTGACTTCAATTTCTTTGAAACATCAGCCTTTAGAACTTCTGGTTCTCTTTTCTTCCCTTTTATGATATCTTCTTTGGTTGGTGTGTTCAACCTTGCATAAGTTCCATAAAAAGCTTTTTCAATCTCAGCATCTGTTTTTCCTGTAATGTATCTTGTCTTCCAAAGAGCTTGATTCTTCAAATAACTCTTCATAAAACTCATTTGTTCCTTCTTTGTAGGCATCTTTGTCTAGTAACCTGCCTTTTGCCTATCTCTAATTCTCTGCATAAGAGCATTCCATGATACTTCTCTGTTCTTTGACAAGATGAACTCTTTGAGTTTTTCTGACTTTTCTTCTTCACTTAAATCTAAATCCAACAAATATTGTAACTGCTTATTGAACTGCTCTTGATTAACTTCTTCTGACCTTGCTCTATCCATTAATTCAGCTATGTTTCTTACATCATCTGCAGCCATCTTCCTTGCTAATTCTGCATCACGATCTATCTGATCTTGTTCTTCTACGAAATCCTTTTCGTGAAGTTTTCTTGCTACTTCTTCATCAAACTCTATTTGTGCTTGAGTTCTTGGCTTTACTTTCTTGAGTCTTTCATCTTTCAGCTTCTTGTTCAGCTTCTTCAGGTGTCATTGGTGTTTTTCCCTTTGCTGCTATTTTTCTTTCATACTCTATCTCAGCCATACCTGAAATTGAACTAGCAGTTGGAACTGTTTCTTGCTCAGTCTCAGCAGTATGAACTGCTTCACCCATATGAACTGCTTCAGCTTCTTACTAACTAGTTTGAATTGTTTCTTTTTCTTGATTCTGTTCTTCTACTTCCATATCAACAACATTACCAGTATCAAACTGTTCATCAACTCCTTCATCATGCCTCCCCTAAGTTTTTTATTCATCCCCTTTGCCTTTATCTGATTTCCTCCCCTGTTTGGGAGAATCACCATCATCACCATCTGAGTCATCTGTAGAACCTGAATCATCTTCATCCAGTACTGCTCTTGCCCTTTTCCTCTTTAGATGTTCTTCCAGCTTCTTCACTCTTAAAGTTAACCTGGTATAGACTTTATCAAATTTTTCTTTGTGGGTTTTGAGATCCTCCTTGTTGTTCTTAAGCTCCTCCTCCAAAGTTGCTACCTTGGCTACTAACTTGGTACACAATGCCGTCAATTCAGTTTGTGAAGAGCTACCCTCGTCACTTCTAGCTGTGAGACCTGCTAGGAGAGGTGAATCTTGGGGCAAGGGTCCAGACCTCACTCTAGATGTGGTCCTTCTCCTATAAGTCGTGACTGTTGGGGGTGTTGGGGTTGTCTCAGGAACTGGAATGTGTGATGGGGATTTGTTGGTTGGACTGAACCTTCACCCAATTCAGTTTGAAGCATCTCAGGAAACAAAAGTATTTCTACCCCTTTGAAAAGTCTACTAGCGATAGCCATATTTTGAAAAACTTTGGATTGCAGGCTAGGAGTAGCAAGAGTTCTTTTGTGTTTCTTAAGAAAATTCTTTTTCTTATTCAGAAAGGTTTGAACAAATCTTGGGTACATAAGAAACTTTGTTTTGCTGTTCACATTTGCTGCCATACTCTCAAAGATAAATTTTGAAAAATTAAAGACCTTGTTTGTTGACAGACAAATAAGAGCAATAGCAATATTGCTACTGAATTGCTCCCATGCCGTCTTTTTGGGACTTAAGCAATGTAAGAGAGTATGTATTAAAAATCTCCATTGTGGGGAGAAACATCCTTTTTGAAAAGTGAGTTTTTGGTTGGATGTATCATACCCCATTCTGGCAAGTTCGTGCCAAATTTCAGCGTTTAGCATAGTGTTAATACCATCTGAATCTTCTAACTTAAGATGTCTCCTGAGTATAGATTCGGTAAGAGCAAAAGTTATACCATCCACTTCAGAATTGATTTCTAAGTCTCCATCTTCACTAGTTAAGACAGTTGCATTTTGCCAGAACTGTGTGATGTGAGAGACATAAAGAGCAGGAGAGACAGTTAAAGCATACCTTATCTGAGAGTGGTTGAGGAAGTCCACAATCTCATGAAATCGAGGTCCATCTCCTTCCTCTGTTTTCTCTAGAAACGCTACCTGATTGTGTGTCTTGACAAAAACTAATTCAGCCATTTTTAGTGATGTTTAGTGAAAGATTATAACAATAAGATGATCGTTTAGAGTGGAATTGAAGAATTTTATAGACAATTGGATTTCTATAGATATTGTTAGGGTTTAGCGATATTTACGTATAAGATAAATTATCTTGGGAAATAGAATAAATAAATTTATGTTAACAAGATAATTTTCTTCAAGAAAAATCACTATAAGTATGCTAAGAATAACGGTTTTACCCCAACGGCTATAAAATTAATTACTGACAAATTTTTACAACGGCTAGTTGAGCTGTCCTAACTTTACGTAAGCCGTACAAACTGCTGATGAAAAATTTTGAGCCGTATTAATCCTCACATAGTTTTTAGCAAACTACCAGCTATCAATGGATTTGATTAGTCTTTACCAATAGCCGTTTGCTTTGGACTAGCCAACTCTTCACTGTTAGATATGGTGAGCTGATAACCATACAATTTTTGGAAAATTGTCAACCATCAACGGATTTGAGTAGTCTTTACCAGAAACTGTTTGCTCTGGACTAGTTGGTTCTTATGTGGGTTAGACATGGTGAACGAATAACCATTTGTTGTGTGAAAAGATCACACACCATTAGCTCCAAAGCATCTCACCATCCAAAGCATTAAACACTCAATTCACAAACTTCAATTAATCTGCAATTGTTAGTCCAAAAACAAAGAAACAAGGTGCAAAGCACTTGTCTCAAAATATAGAAGCATATGACTAACATTGCACATAATAAGAAAAATTAAGTTCTTTTAGGCACCCAAGCCAATACAGACTTAGGCTTCCCTTTTGATTCAACATAATTCATTCTTTTTAAAACAATATGAGCACCATTGGGTTTAATGGGTCTCCATACCCAACATGCTGATGCACTTACTCCAGTACCCATATTTTTCTTAGCAGTGTTGTTATTGACGCCAGTAACAAACCATTCTTCTAGCCGTATTAACTGCTGGCTTTGCATTTGTCACTTTGGGTTTCCAAACTTAGTTAGTTACTATTGCTTTGTGATAAAAGGGTCTTTTAACAGTTTTTGGTGCTGATTTAAAAGTTGTTTTTGCACCTTGAACTGTTGGTCTTGGGTGAAAAGGTCTAATTGGTCTGACAATATGAACTGCTGGTCTAGCAGTTTGAATTGGTATTTGGTCAGACTTCAAAAGAACTAATCTGGGTATCATTCTATCATTCCAAGGAAGAGGTTGAGGTCTCTCTAGGCTCATCCTTTGGTTTGTATACCCAGTTACCCATTTATTACAAAAGGCTGCAAGATGGTCAAAGCTACCACAAGAGTAACAAGCTTTCCTATAGCAGACAAAGTCATCACCTAGTTGGTTAGACTTGAGGTTATTCCAATTCCTTTGGTTACCTCTAGGCTTGTTTGTGGTCCTATACATTTCTGCATACTTAACTGTTGGTCTAAAAGGTTTAGTATTAGATCTAGGCCTAACAGTCTCAGTTTTAACCATCTTTGGAACTTTTGGTTCCTCCACCTTAACACTAACAGGCTTAACCACAGCTTGATTATCCTCATCATCAGAAGTCCAGTCCTCTATGGTTAGAGCATCTGAGTCCTTAGCTGAGGACACCTTATCCTCAGAAAGTGAGGCATCATTTGCACTTTCATACACAGGTTTATCAACTACATTCTCCTTAGGTTCAGGACCATACTTTTAGCTCATGTAGTTGAAATTTAGGGAGTCCTGTGTGTTCTAAGTCTATGCCTGGGGTGTTGGAATTCGTCTATAGGGAGGTGGAACTGATTTGTACCCTAGGCCTGACATAGCTTTATTGAGGATTTGACATTCAACAATCTTACTAACACCCTTAGTTGCAAATTCCAATGTGTCAATAGTTGTTTGAATGTTCTGATTTGCTTTCTTAACCTGTTCCAGTTCATGTTTCAACACACTAATCTCATTATCTCTAAGCATTAGGTCTCTCTTTAGGATAACTACAGTATCACTAAAAGTATACTCATTTTCCTTATAGTGAACTATCTGTTCTTCTAATACACCTAAAGCACTTTTATGATTAGCTAAGTTAAAACTGGTTTGGTTTAGCTCTAATCTCTGTTCATCATATCTTTTCCTAAGAGTTTCTAATTCTTTTAATGCATCACAAGATTTTGAACACTTAGAAACTTGTACCTTTGAATCTGAGAAACCCATGAGAGCAGTCTCTATAGATGCTGTTTCCTCCACTGCTATGTAACTCCAGTAAAACCCTAAGCCATCAATAGCAACCATGGCTTTGGAGTTTGAATCAGTGACCTCCACAATCCCTGACTTGCCTTCATGCCCCTTATTCCTTGAATCCTGCTATTTGGGCTTCCTGCATTCTCTTGAAAAATGACCCATCTTGTGGCAATTGTAGCACTCAATCTTGGATGTGTGATGGGGATCAGTTGGTTGGACTGAACCTTCACCCAATTCGGTTTGAAGCATCTCAGGAAACAAAAGTATTTCTAACCCTTTGAAAAGTCTACTAGCCATAGCCATATTTTGGAAAACTTTGGATTGCAGGCTAGGAGTAGCAAAAGTTCTTTTGTGTTTCTTAAGCAAATTCTTTTTCTTATTCAGAAAGGTTTGAACAAATCTTGGGTACATAAGAAACTTTGTTTTGCCGTTCACATTTGCTGTTATACTCTCAAAGATAAATTTTGAAAAATTAAAGACCTTGTTTGTTGACAGACAAATAAGAGCAATAGCAATATTGCTACTAAATTGCTCCCATGCCGTCTTTTTGGGACTTAAGCAATGTAAGAGAGTATGTATTAAAAATCTCCATTGTGGGGAGAAACATCCTTTTTGAAAAGTGAGTTTTTGGTTGGACGTATCATACCCCATTCTGGCAAGTTCATGCCAAATTTCAGTGTTTAGCATAGTGTTAATACCATCTGAATCTTCTAACTTAAGATGTCTCCTAAGTATAGATTCGTTAAGAACAAAAGTTACACCATCCACTTCAGAATTGATTTCTAAGTCTTCATCTTCACTAATCAAGATAGTTGCATTCTGCCAGAACTTTGTGATGTGAGAGACATAAAGAGTAGGAGAGACAGTTGAAGCATACCTTATATGAGAGTGGTTGAGGAAGTCCACAATCTCATGAAATCGAGGTCCATCTCCTTCCTTTGTTTTCTCTATAAACGCTACCTGATTGTGAGTCTTGACAAAAATTAATTCAGCCATTTTCAATGATGTTTAGTGAAAGATTATAACAATAAGATGATCGTTTAGAGTGGAAGTGAAGAATTTTCTAGACAATTGGATTTCTATAGATACTGTTAGGGTTTAGCGAATTTTACGTATGAGATAAATTATCTTAGAAAATAGAATAAATAAATTTATGGTAAAAGATAATTTTCTTCGAGAAAAATCCCTATAAGTATGCTAAGAATAACGGTTTTACCCCAACGGCTATAAAATTAATTACTGACATATTTTTACAATGGCTAGTTGAGCCGTGCTAACTTTGCATGAGCCGTACAAACTGCTGAAGAAAAATTTTGAGCCGTATTAATCATCACATAGTTTTTAGCAAACTATCAGCTATCAACGGATTTGATTAGTCTTTACCAATAGCCGTTTGTTTTGGACTAGCCAACTCTTCACTGTTAGATATGGTGAGCTGATAACCATGCAATTTTGGGTAAATTGTCAACCATCAACGGATTTGAGTAGCCTTTACCAGAAACCGTTTGCTCTGGACTAGTTGGTTCTTATGGGGGTTAGACATGGTGAACCAATAACCATTTGTTGTGTGAAAAGATCACACACCATAAGCTCCAAAGCATCTCACCATCAAAGCATTAAACACTCAATTCACAAACTCCAATAAATCTGCAATTGTTAGTCCAAAAACAAAGAAACAAGGTGCAAAGTACTTGTCTCAAAATATACAAGCATATGACTAACATTGTACATAATAAGAAAATTAAGTTCTTTTAGGCACCCAAGCCAATACAGACTTAGGCTTCCCTCTTGTATCAACATAATTCATTCTTTTTAAAACATTCTGAGCACCATTGGGTTTAATAGGTCTCCATACCCAACATGCTGATGCACTTACTCCAGTACCCATATTTCCCTTTACAGTGTTGTTATTAACACCAGTACTAATCATTCTTCTAGCCGTATTAACTGCTGGTTTTGCAGTTGTCACTTTGGGTTTCCAAAGTTGGTTAGTTACCACTGCTTTGTGATAAAAGGGTCTTTTAACAGTTTTTGGTGCTGATTTAAAAGCTGTTTTTGCACCTTGAACTGTTGGTCTTGGGTGAAAAAGTCTAATTTGTCTGACAGTATGAACTGCTGGTCTAGCAGTTTGAATTGGTCTTTGGCCAGACTTTAAAAGAACTGATCTGGGTATCATTCTATCATTCCTAGGAAGAGGTTGAGGTCTCTCTAGGCTCATCCTTTGGTTTGTATACCCAGTTACCCATTTATTACAAAAGGATGCAAGATGGTCAAAGCTAACACAAGAGTAACAAGCTTTCCTATAGCAGATAAAGTCATCACCGAGTTGGTTATACTTAAGGTTATTCCAATTCCTTTGGTTACCTCTAGGCTTGTTTGTGGTACTATACATTTCTGCATACTTAACTGTTGGTCTAAAAGGTTTAGCATTAGATCTAGACCTAACAGTCTCAATTTTAACCATCTTTGGAACTTTTGGTTCTTCTACCTTAACACTAACAGGCTTAACCATAGCTTGATTATCCTCATCATCAGAAGTCCAGTCCTCTATGGTTGGAGCATCTGTGTCCTTAGCTGAGGACACCTTATCCTCAGAAAGTGAGGCATGATTTGCACTTTCATACACAAGTTTATCAACTACATTCTCCTTAGGTTGGGGACCATACTTAAGGTCAGGTAGTTGAAATTCAGGGAGTCCTGTGTGTTCTAAGTCTATGCCTGGGGGTGTTGGAATTCCTCTATTGGGAGGAGGAACTGATTTGTTCCCTAGGCCTGACTTAGCTTTATTGAGGATTTGACATTCAACAATCTTACTAACACCCTTAGTTGCAAATTCCAATGTGTCAATAGTTGTTTGAATATTCTGATTAGCTTTCTTAACCTGTTCCAGTTCATTTTCAACACACTAATCTCATTATCTCTAAGCATTAGGTCTCTCTTAAAGATAGCTACAGTATCACTAAAAGTAGACTCATTTTCCTTATAGTGAACTATCTGTTCTTCTAATACACCTAAAGCTCTTTTATGATTAGCTAAGTTAAAATTGGTTTGGTTTAGCTCTAATCTCTGTTTATCATATCTTTTCCTAAGAGTTTCTAATTCTTTTAATGCATCACAAGATTTTGAACGCTTAGAAACTTGTACCTCTGAATCTGAGAAAGCCATGAGAGCAATCTCTTTAGATGCTGCTTCCTCCTCTGCTATGTAACTCCAGTTAAACCCTAAGCCATCAATAGCAACCATGGCTTTTGAGCTTGAATCAGTGACCTCCACAATCCTTGACTTGCCTTCATGCCCCTTATTCCTTGAATCCTGCTGTCTGGGCTTCCTGCTTTCTCTTGAAAAATGACCCATCTTGTGGCAATTGTAGCACTCAATCTTGGATTTGTCATACCCTGCAAAATCATTGTTGTTGATGACAATCTTCTTGCCTGTCTTCCTCAAGAATCTCTTAGCCCTCATAATAAGAAGAGAGAGCTGCCACTTGATGTCCATCTCTTCAGTGTCATCTTCATCTATCTCTTGAAGATCTTCATGAGTCAACATAGTACCATTGTGCTGTGTAGTAAGGAAAGCATAATAGGTATTCGCATCCAGAAGTCCATGTGTACTGCATGAAGGATTAGCCATACCAATATTAGCACCAGCAGTACTAACTGCTCCAGCAACCTGCACTTCATCTGCTTGGCTTGAGGTATTGGGAGTTGATACAAAGGCCAAATTCCCAAAGCTTAAGTTTGACCTTGATCCAGCAGACTTCTTCACATCATGTTCTACTATCTTGAAGTTGCTATAGAGATCCATCAGATCCATGGAATCAATATCTGGCTTGTTCTTCCAGACTACCACATGCGTAGCCCATTCTGATGGTAGACTCTTTAGAAATTTTGAGATGAGATCTTCCTGGGGTATCTCAATTCCTAGTACAGCAAGCTGACTCACTAGTTTCTGAAGTCTATTGAACATATGATCTAGTGACTCATTGCTTGTATCAGAAAAGTTCTCAAATTGTTGCTTAAGAAGGGTCTTATGAGTTTTCTTGGTGGCATCATTCGCACCATATCCTGCAATAATGGCCTCAAAGAGAGTCTTAGCACATTTAAACTTGCCAAAATTCAGCAACTGATCATTAGGTATAGTCAGCAGTAGCAAGCTTCTTACCTTAACATCATTCTTGTGATGTGCCTTCTCTTCATTAGTCACAGGTTTGGTTTGCACTTTTGTCTCATTCTTACCTTCAACAACAGTTGTAGTGGTTGTGAGTTTAAATGAATTTCCATCTTCAATAATCTCCCAAAGAGTGTAGTCCTGCAGTTGGAAGAATTGCTCAATTCTTAGCCTCCACATATCGAATTCATTGGGTTTGAGCATTAGAAGTTTTGCAGCAATGTTAGTTGTCTGAGATGTCTCCATGTCCATCTTCTTGTTCTCCTTGGATCTTCTAAATCAAAGTATCAGTAACCTGTCTCTGATACCACTTTAAGAGTGATACAACCAGGAGACTTGTTAAATCAAAGTATCATTGAACTGCTCTTGATTAACTTCTTCTGACCTTGCTCTATCCATGAATTCAGCTATGTTTCTTACATCATCTGCAGCCATCTTTCTTGTTAATTATGCATCTTGATCCATCTTAGCTTGTTCTTCTACGAAATCCTTTTCTTGAAGTTTTCTTGCTACTTCTTCATCAAACTCTATTTGTGCTTGAGTTCTTGGCTTTACTTTCTTGAGTCTTTCAGCTTCTTGTTCAGCTTCTTCAAGTATCATTGGTGTTTTTCCCTTTGCTGCTATTTTTCTTTCATATTCTATCTCAGCCATACCTGAAATTGAACTAGCAGTTGGAACTGTTTCTTGCTCTGTCTCAGCAGTATGAACTGCTTCACCCATATGAACTGCTTCAGCTTCTTACTAACTAGTTTGAACTGTTTCTTTTTCTTGATTCTGTTCTTCTACTTCCATATCAACAACATTACCAGTATCAAACTGTTCATCAACTCCTTCATCATGCCTCCCCTGAGTTTTTGATTCATCCCCTTGGCCTTTATCTGATTTCCTCCTCTGTTTGGGAGAATCACCATCATCACCATCTGAGTCATCTGAAGAACTTGAATCATCTTCATCTAGTACTGCTCTTGCCCTTTTCCTCTTTAGATGTTCTTCCAGCTTCTTTACTCTTAAAGTTAACCTGGTATAGAATTTAGCAAAATTTTCTTTGTGGGCTTTGAGATCCTCCTTGTTGTTCTTAAGCTCCTCCTCCAAAGTTGCTACCTTGGCTACTAACTTGGTACACAACGCCGTTAATTCAGTTTGTGAAGAGCTACCCTCATCACTTCTAGCTGTGTGACCTGCTAGGAGAGGTGAATCACGGGGAAAGGGTCCAGACCTCACTCTAGATGTGGTCTTTCTCATATAAGTGGTGTTTGGGTTGTCTCAGGAACTAGAATGGATGTGTGATAGGGATCAGTTGGTTGGATTGAACCTTCACCCAATTCAGTTTGAAGCATCTCAGGAAACAAAGGTATTTCTACCCCTTTGAAAAGTCTACTAGCCATAGCCATATTTTAAAAAACTTTGGATTGCAGGCTAGGAGTAGCAAAAGTTCTTTTGTGTTTCTTTAGCAAATTCTTTTTCTTATTCAGAAAGGTTTGAGCAAATCTTGGGTACATAAGAAACTTTGTTTTGCGTTTCACATTTGCTGCCATACTCTTAAAGATAAATTTTGAAAAATTAAAGACCTTGTTTGTTGACAGACAAATAAGAGCAATAGCAATATTGCTACTGAATTGCTCCCATGCCGTCTTTTTGGGACTTAAGCAATGTAAGGGAGTATGTATTAAAAATCTCCATTGTGGGGAGAAACATCCTTTTTGAAAAGTGAATTTTTGGTTGGATGTATCATACCCCATTCTGGCAAGTTCGTGCCAAATTTTAGTGTTTAGCATAGTGTTAATACCTTCTGAATCTTCTAACTTAAGATGTCTCCTAAGTATAGATTCGGTAAGAACAAAAGTTACACCATCCACTTCAGAATTAATTTCTAAGTCTCCATCTTCACTAGTCAAGACAGTTGCATTCTGCCAGAACTGTGTGATGTGAGAGACATAAAGAGTAGGAGAGACAGTTAAAGTATACCTTATATGAGAGTGGTTGAGGAAGTCCACAATCTCATGAAATCGAGGTCCATATCCTTCCTCTGTTTTCTCTAGAAACGCTACCTGATTGTGAGTCTTGACAAAAACTAATTCAGCCATTTTCAGTGATGTTTAGTGAAAGATTATAACAATAAGATGATCGTTTAGAGTGGAATTGAAGAATTTTCTAGAAAATTGGATTTCTATAGATACTGTTAGGGTTTAACGAATTTTACGTATGAGATAAATTATCATGGGAAATTGAATAAATAAATTTATGGTAAAAGATAATTTTCTTCGAGAAAAATCCCTATAAGTATGCTAAGAATAACGTTTTTACCCCAACGACTATAAAATTAATTACTGACAGATTTTTACAACGACTAGTTGAGCCGTGCTAACTTTACATGAGCTGTACAAACTGCTGAAGAAAAATTTTAAGCCGTATTAATCCTCACATAGGTTTTAGCAAACTACCAGCTATCAATGGATTTGATTAGTCTTTACCAATAGCTGTTTGCATTGGACTAGCCTACTCTTCACTGTTAGATATGGTGAGCTGAGAACCATACAATTTTTGGTAAATTGTCAACCATCAACGGATTTGAGTAGTCTTTACCAGAAACCGTTTGCTCTGGACTAGGTGGTTCTTATGTGGGTTAGACATGGTGAACCAATAACCATTTGTTGTGTGCAAAGATCACACACCATAATCTCCAAAGCATCTCACCATCAAAGCATTAAACACTCAATTCACAAACTCCAATCAATCTGCAATTGTTAGTCCAAAAACAAAGAAACAGGGAGAAAAGCACTTGTCTCAAAATATACAAGCATATGACTAACATTGCACATAATAAGAAAAATTAAGTACTTTTAGGCACCCAAGCCAATACAGACTTAGGCTTCCCTCTTGCATCAACATAATTCATTCTTTTTAAAACAATCTGAGCACCATTGGGTTTAATAGGTCTCCATACCCAACATGCTGATGCACTTTGTTAGGAATTTTAGAATATTATTTATTTTCATTGCTGTTGTTAGTGTAGTGGTTCCTGCTGGTAGCCAATCGTTCCTGCTGGCGTTGGTTCCTGCTGGTAGTTCATTTAGTTTCTGTTGTTAGTTAGTCATTACTGCGGGTTATCCCATATGTTTAGAATGTTTGTTAGAGTTATTTTTAGAAGAGATAGTGTATATCTCTTTACACTGTTTGTTATGAGCTGTATTAGGGTTTCTTAGTCTATAAAAGAAACCTGCAGCTAGGGTTTATGGACGACATTGAAAATATTATCATTAGTAAATAAAAGATCCATAGAGGATCAACGTTTATTAGTTATTCATTCTTCTTTGACTCTTGTGTTTAGTTTCCGCATAAGCACAAGTTTATTGTTCAGAGATTCTCAAAGTAGTTTGCTTGTGTTTACATAAGTTTTCTACAAGTTCTACCAAGCTCATAAGATCTATCAAGGTGCACGATCCTACAAGTGGTATCAGAGCCTGGTGAGGATCTCTGACAAAGAAGAAAAAGTTCTTTAAACAATCTCTTAAACCCTTTCTCAATGGACGCCGACAATCCTGAAAATTCTGTCATTAACAATGATAAACCTGAAACTTCACAAGTCCAACAACAAATAGTCACAACCACTGTGTCTAACAGTAATGCTAAATTCCCATACCTCAAGAAAGATGAGTACGAGATTTGGGCTATGAAGATGGAGTACTGGATCCTTAATGGGAATAACATGAAGAGGACTGGAAGGGATGAGAGAGGGAACATCATCATACTTCCACCTGTATCAGCTGTGGAGTAGGTTGCTGTACAAAGGGAGACCAAAGCAAGAACTCTTTTGCTTCAGGCTATTCCAGAAGACCACATGGGTGATTTTCATCACCTGGATGATGCTAGGGAGATCTGGCTTGCTGTAAAAGCTAGATTCGGTGGGAATGAAGAGTCCAAGAAGATGAGGAAGTCCATGCTCAAGCAGGAGTTCCAAGAGTTCAAGATCTCCGAGGCTGAAGGGATTCACAAGGGTTATGACAGGTTTCACAAGATCCTGAGCCAACTCAACCAGTTACAGGCCAGGCCAGACAATGAAGACTGCAACACCAAGTTTTTGAGGGCTCTGCCTCCATCCTGGTCTCAGGTTTCCATCACCCTTAAGGCCAGAGGTGGACTCGATTTCATGAGTTTTGATGATCTTTACAACAAGCTCAAGACCCTTGAAATTGACATCAAAGGGGTTTCAACCTACTCATCTCACACTCCAACTCATACTGCATTTGTTAGTGCTACCAGTACTAACAAGGTCTCATATGGTGATAGCCCAACCCCCTCTTCGTCATCAGTTTCCTATTCCCCTGCATCACCTAGATCACAGTCAAGGTCTGGCAATGTGGTTGAGGAAGTTATTCATTCGTTTGTTGCTGAAAGTGCTTCTCAACAGCAAATTCCCTATGATGACTTTGACCAGGTTGATCAACTGGATCTGGAAGAGATGGATATCAAGTGGCAGTTGGCCATGCTGTCATTGAAGGTTAACAGGTTTGAGAAGAAAGCAGGGAGGAGGATCAAATTGGATGGACAGGAGGGAGCAAGGTTTGACAGAAGGAAGGTGACATGTTACAGATGCTCACAACCAGGTCACTTTGCTAGAGAATGCCCGGATAAGAAGGTGGATGACAAAACAAGGTATTCTGCATTCAAGATTCAAGAATTGGAGTCAGAAGAACCTAAAGCCTTGCTGTCTGTGGATGCCATGCTGGATTGGGAAAAACATGAGGTAGCTGACGCAGTAAGAGGAGCTGGAAAGGTATATAGGATGATTGCTGGATATGGTGCCGAGACACAAGTGGCTGGAGAATTTGGTTTGATGGGCTACCCATCACAGGTACAAAATTGTCTCTTTAGTTGTGAAATTAAATATGCTGAACTTAAGAAAGAGTTTGATTATATAGAGCCTCATATAAAGAATTGTTTGTTAAAGTTCACGCTTATGATAAAGCTCTTAAAACATTAGAAAAATAGAATGCCTGGTATCAAACCTTACAGTTAGCATATGAGGAAAAGGTTAGGGTTTTGCAGAGAGATTTAGAAAACACCACTAATGAGCTTAAATATTCTGAATCTCAAAATGCTAAGGTCAAATTAGAGAAATAGGATTTGCAGATTAAGCTAGACAATACCTTGGCTAGGTTTGATAAATGGAAAGAAACATCTAAAAACCTAAACAAGTGAATTGATAGTTCTATGTCTATAAAATCTAAACTTGGTTTAGGGTTTGGAGACTATATAGGGCCAAATCAAGTTTATGACCCTAATGAGTATAGTATTTTTGACCCTGAACCTGTAGACTATCAAATACCTGTAAAGTTTGTAAAAGAAGGAGGAATGAATGTTGTTTCTCCACCAATAACTGGAACATTTAAGCCTACATCTCCCCATATTAACTTTGATGAATCAGAGATGACTTATGGCAAGAAGTCAAATGATTTGCCTGATCTTGATTGTGACTCTAATGATTTTGTCTCTTGTTCTAACAGTGACAAAACCTCAGAAATCAAGACCAATGACTATGCCACATGTGGTTCAAGTGACAAGTCTGCCTCTACCAAGTCAGAAGATATCTCCTCAGAAGTAGCTAGTGATGAATCTCATTCAAAGACAGCTGCATTTGAAGAAATTTCTTTTGATGATGTTAAAAACAATAATGTTTCTAGTTTTGGTTTTGTTTCAAACAATAATGTTTCTGGTTTTAATTCTGTTAAGAATAATTGTGTTTCTTCTTGTGGTTTTGATCATTCTGTTTGCAATAAGAAATGTTATGTTATGAATAAGTCTTTTAGGAAGAAATCTTGCTTTGTGTGTGGTAGTTTTACTCATCTTATTAAAGACTGTGACTTTTATGAGAAACATATGGGTATGTATGCTCGACAAACTAGGTCTATGTGGAACAATGTTAATGATATACCCCCATATGTTCCACAAGCAGCTCGAATGAACTCTAGTAGAGTTTCTTTTCCTGCTGGTAAGCCAGTTCCTACTGGTAAGCCTATTGCTGCTGGTAAGCCTGTTGTTGCTGGTAAGCCAGTTCCTGCTGGTAATCCAGTTGCTGCTGGTAAGCCAGTTCCTGCAGGTAAACCTGTTTCTTCTGGCAAACCAGTTCCAGCTGGTAGTTCTAATCCTGCTGGTTGGAGAAGCAATGCTGCTAGACCTTTCTTTAGACCTACAAGTACTTTTTTTCAAAATGATTATAGGTTTGGTTACTATGGCCTAATGCATATGAGGGGGCAAAGATGGGACACTGTTGTTCAATCCTCAGTAGATTGTTCTTGGAGATACAATGACTGGAATTGAGGGAGCCATAAGCCTAAGGGGAGGCTTATTATTGCATATTTTGTGCTAACTAACATTTTTTTAGTTTGATTTGTGTTCACTATCTAAAATGTTGCTGCTGTTGAATTTATTGAATTATGGGGCTGCATTTAATGTTTGTCGATTAGTACATGGGTACAATTGATTAGTACATGGGTAACACCATTTTTGCTGGTTGCTTCGGATTCTGCTGCTCTTCATAATTAAAAAAAAATATAAAAAAAAAAAAAAAAAAAATTGTTGTATATTTTTCATTTTCATTTGCTTGGTTTCTTTATTTTATTTTCTGTTTATTTATTTTCATTTATTAGTTAAAAAAAACTTGTATATTTTGTTTACTAACTTGTATGGTTTTGAATAACACCATTTGCAGGTACAGTGTTGGTTTTATCAACCATACAACAAATGGTAATCAACTCACCATGTTTAACAGACAAGAAAGAGTTGACTCACCATGAGGGTACGACTCTGGTGTGATTCTCAAATCCGTTGACAGCTGTAATAGTTTGCTCAAAACTATTGGGTACTTCAACTCACCCATGTTTAATAACTGAGAGTTGAAATGGTTTTCAATTCACCATGGATTTTATCCTTTTGGATTCCAAAGAATTAGCTAGCCCACAAGTATATGGCTTGTGGTAAAGGCTGTGGAAAACCATATTTGGTAATCAATTCACCAAAGGTTCTTTTAACCTAAGAATTGGCTAGTCCTGAGCAAACGACTACAGGTAAAGACAACTCAAATCCGTTTATAGCTTATGATTTTCTAAAAATAATATGGTTATCAATGTACCATGGTCTTACACACCTAAACATTGGCTACTCCAGTAGTGATGGCTATTGGTAAAGAGACATCAAATCCATTAATTTTCAATGATTCACCTCTCACAAGAGTTTACACACCTGGATGTGATGAGAATAGTATGAAACTTAACAGATTTGATGTACATTATGTCATGGTTGCTGGAAAGATCATCTCAGGGGTAACCAGATGAAGATGTTCCTGTTGTTGCTGATCCATATCTGTTGCTGCTGGATACTTATCATTAAAGATGTTGCTGCTGGTTACTTTCTGATGATGCTGCTGGTTCAATCCTCTCTCTCTGGACGTAAAAGATCTATCAAGAAACTTGAACTTAACCAAGTCAAATTCAAGATTAAGGGAGGATTGTTAGGAATTTTAGAATATTATTTATTTTCATTGCTGCTGTTAGTGTAGTGGTTCCTGCTGGTAGCCAATCGTTCCTGCTGGCGTTGGTTCCTGCTGGTAGTTCATTTTATTTCTGCTGTTAGTTAGTCATTGCTGTGGGTTGTCCCGTATGTATAGAATGTTTGTTAGAGTTATTTTTAGAAGAGATAGTGTATATCTCTTTATACGGTTTGTTATGAGCTGTATTAGGGTTTCTTAGTCTATAAAAGAAACCTGTAGCTAGGGTTTATGGACGACATTGAAAATATTTTCATTAGTAAATAAAAGATACATAGAGGATCAATATTTATTAGTTATTCATTCTTCTTTGACTCTTGTGTTTAGTTTCCGCATAAGCACAAGTTTATAGTTCAGAGATTCTCAAAGTAGTTTGCTTGTGTTTACATAAGCTTTCTACAACTTGTACCAAGCTCATAAGATCTATCAAGGTGCACGATCCTACACACTTACTCCAGTACCCATATTTCCCTTAGCAGTGTTGTCATTAACCCCAGTACTAACCATTCTTCTAGCCGTATTAACTGCTGGTTTTGCAGTTGTCACTTTGGGTTTCCAAACTTGGTTAGTTACCACTGCTTTGTGATAAAAGGGTCTTTTAACAGTTTTTGGTGCTAATTTAAAAGCTGTTTTTGCACCTTGAACTGATGGTCTTGGGTGAAAAGGTCTAATTGGTCTGTCAGTATGAACTGTTGGTCTAGCAGTTTGAATTGGTCTTTGGCCAGACTTCAAAAGAACTGATCTGGATATCATTCTATTATTCCTAGGAAGAGGTTGAGGTCTTTCTACGCTCATCCTTTGGTTTGTTACCCATTTATTAAAAAGGCTGCAAGTGGTCAAAGTTACCACAAGAGTAACAAGCTTTCCTATAGCAGACAAAGTCATCACCTAGTTGGTTAGACTTGAGGTTATTCCATTTCCTTTGGTTACCTCTAGGCTTGTTTGTGGTCTTATACATTTATGCATACTTAACTGTTGGTCTAAAAGGTTTAGCATTAGATCTAGGCCTAACAGTCTCAGTTTTAACCATCTTTGGAACTTTTGGTTCCTCTACCTTAACACTAACAGGCTTAACCACAGCCTGATTAACCGCATCATCAGAAGTCCAGTCCTCTATGGTTGGAGCATCTGAGTCCTTAGCTGAGGACACCTTATCCTCAGAAAGTGAGGCATCATTTGCACTTTCAGACACAGGGTTATCAACTACATTCTCCTTAGGTTCAGGACCATACTTAAGCTCAGGTAGTTGAAATCCAGGGAGTCCTGTGTGTTCTAAGTCTATGCCTGGGGTTGTTGGAATTCCTCTATAGGGAGGTGGAACTGATTTGTACCCTAGGCCTGACTTAGCTTTATTGAGGATTTGACATTCAACAATCTTACTAACACCCTTAGTTGCAAATTCCAATGTGTCAACAGTTGTTTGAATGTTCTGATTAGCTTTCTTAACCTGTTCCAGTTCATGTTTCGACACACTAATCTCATTATCTCTAATCATTAGGTCTCTCTTAAGGACAAATACAGTATCACTAAAAGTAGACTCATTTTCCTTATTGTGAACTATCTGTTCTTCTAATACACCAAAAGCTCTTTTATGATTAGCTAAGTTAAAACTGGTTTAGTTTAGTTCTAATCTCTGTTCATCATATCTTTTCCTAAGAGTTTCTAATTCTTTTAATGCATCACAAGATTTTGAACACTTAGAAACTTGTACCTCTGAATCTTAGAAAGCCATGAGAGCAATCTCTGTAGACGCTGCTTCCTCCTCTGCTATGTAATTCCAGTCAAACCCTAAGCCATCAATAGCAACCATGGCTTTTGAGCTTGAATCAGTGACCTCTGCAATCCTTGACTTGCCTTCATGCTTCTTATTCCTTGAATCATGCTGTCTGGGCTTCCTGCATTCTCTTGAAAAATGACCCATCTTGTGGCAATTGTAGCACTCAATCTTGGATTTGTCATACCCTGCAACATCATTGCTGTTTGATGACAATCTTCTTGCCTGTCTTCCTCAAGAATCTCTTAGCCCTCATACTAAGAAGAGAGAGTTGCCACTTGATGTCCATCTCTTCAATGTCATCTTCATCTATCTCTTGAAGATCTTCATGAGTCAACATAGTACCATTGTGCTGTGTAGTAAGGAAAGCATATTAGGCATTCTTATCTAGAAGTCCTTGTGTACTGCTTGAAGGATTAGCCATACCAATATTAGCACCAGCAGTACTAACTGCTCCAGCAACCTGCACTTCATGTGCTTGGCTTGAGGTACTGGGAGTTGATACAAAGGCCAAATTCCCAGAGCTTGAGTTTGAGCTTGATCCAGCAGACTTCTTCACATCATGCTCTACTATCTTGAAGTTTCTATAGAGATCCATCAAATCCATGGAATCAATATCTGGCTTGTTCTTCTAGACTACCACATGCATAGCCCATTCTGATGGTAGACTCCTTATAAATTTTTAGTTAAGATCTTCCTGAGGTATCTCAATTCCTAGAATAGCAAGCTGACTCACTAGTTTCTGAAGTCTGTTGAACATATGATCTAGTGACTCATTGTTTGTAGCAAAAAAGTTCTCAAATTGTTGCTTAAAAAGGGTCTTCTGAGTTTTCCTGGTGGCATCATTCCAACCATATCTTGCAATAATGGCCTCAAATAGAGTCTTAGCACACTTGAATTTGCTAAAATTCAGCAACTGATCATTAGGTATAGTCAGCAGTAGCAAGCTTCTTGCCTTAACATCATTCTTGTGCTGTGCCTTCTCTTCATTAGTCACTGGTTTGGTCTGCACTTTTGTCTCAGTCTTACCTTCAACAACAGTTGTAGTGGTTGTGGGTTTAAACGAATTTCCATCTTCAATAATCTCCCAAAGAGTGTAATCCTGCACTTGGAAGAATTACACAATTTTTAGCCTCCACATATCGAATTCATTGGGTTTGAGCATTGGAAGTTTTGCAGCAATGTTAGTTGTCTGAGGTGTCTCCATTTCTATCTTCTTGTTCTCCTTGGATCTTCTAAATCAAAGTATCAGTAACCTGGCTCTGATACCACTTGACAGGATCTAAACACTCTCCTTGTTCTAGATAGATACTTTGAATAATGTTAGTCTAGCACGCGGAATTTACTAGCAAACACTTAGAAGATTTGTTTGTTGTATTTTGTATGAATGAAACAGTTAACAAGAATGCAATATACTTCAACGATTCAATATTATTAAAACAATAATATGAGTAATCTCCTATCACTAGGTTTTACAAC
This sequence comes from Artemisia tridentata subsp. tridentata, assembly GCA_021014915.2. Taxonomy (NCBI): domain Eukaryota; kingdom Viridiplantae; phylum Streptophyta; class Magnoliopsida; order Asterales; family Asteraceae; genus Artemisia; species Artemisia tridentata. The sequence goes on along the minus strand of CP139502.1, from coordinate 350,306,760 downwards.
GTTGAATCTTACGTACTTCTATATTCTCTCGTACCTAAGCTTTAACCTAGGCAATCGTTTTATAGACCAAGGATTCCTTTACAAGATAACTATCAACTAATTCTATAAGATATACATAATATCTTTTCTATAATTATCTACTACACGTTTACAAAAATTATAAGCAGTACAAACTTCTTAATGTAAGCAGTACTAACTGACTTAGTACTGTCAGCCTTGTCTTCAATATCTTCAGCCGTACTAACTTATACTTGAGCAGTTTCAACTGTTAATCCTTAATTCATAACACTATTTCCCCGAATGGACAATCTTGAAGAAGGTTGAGTTTACATTCTATTCTACATTCTCCGCTGAGTGTTAGAAGACTAAAGAAGGAATGCATTTAATTAACAAAAGACTTCTTCAGAATTCAGGGCATTCATTTATAAAAAGAATTCTTCAGAATTCATGGCATTCATCAGAAAGGTTGAAAGTTTGGGGGAGAACACTAATTAGGGGAGAGTGAAAAGCTAGATTTAATCACCAATATCCTTACCCTAATTAGATTTGCTCACATTGTTCTTCTGCAAGTAAAGAAATGACAGCTGAGAAGATTCTTCAAGCTGAACGATGTAATGAAGTTTGAAGACCATTCTCAGAGCTTCTGCGCTTATGTTTTGTATTTAATTTTACTTATAGGGAACGTTGTAAGCAATTCCCGTATAACATCACTTTGGAGAGAGATTGTTAGCCTTTAAAGTTATGTTATACTCGGGAATTGCAATAGTAATTAAGTATAAGGTCTAGTCTTTCCATTAGAGTAAAGTTAGGCTTGTATAATAGTATAAATACCCTCCTAGTCTCAACTAGGAGGGTGGGATTCTCATTGTAACCTTGAGGTGTGTGTGTTTTCACTACTTTCTTTCTCTAGAAAACACACACACCTCCCCTATTCTTTAATCTAATGATACCATGTTTAATCTTTATTTTGAGTTCCCCCAGCCTCTTGAACATGTATCTTGATCTTTAAACATATTAAAGTTGCACACAAAATCACCAAACAAATCCTGGTTAAGGGATCGATTGATAAGGCCAATACATACATCTTGCACATAACCACAGTCGAGTCGTTCCAATTGGTCCAGATAATTTTTCATTTCCAATACATGAACACTCACTGATTTACTAGTATCCAGCTTACAACTGTGCAGAGAATCTATCAATTCACATAACTCTGCAGTAGGTGGTTTCTCAAACATATGTTTTAGTTCATTGATCATGTCCATGGGACCAAAGTTCTCAAATTGCTTTTGTAATTGACTGTCCATCCCAGCTAACATAAAACAAGCCGCATCATTGTGCTTCTCATACTCAATGTTATATTCTTCATGGTCTGCAGTTGTTGCAGTACCAGCAGGAGCAACAGGAAGAGGCTTACTAAGATAATCAATTCTTTTGGCCATTCGCAGAACAATTCTCAAAGAACGATACCAATCATTGAAATTTTTTGTACTAGTCAACTTTTCTCTATCAAGCATTTGCTGGAAAGCAGAACTCATATTATTCATACTAGTGTTTTCGGGTAGAGCCATTTCTACAGAAAAAAGTTCAAAAGTTAGTACTTTCGATAATAAAACCTTTCAAGAAAATTAAATACCCATGGTAAATAACATTTAACCATTTAATTTTCACTGAAAACTATGATCCAAATTGACATAGTTTCATCACATCAGTTAATCTACTAGTAATGAAAGTATTTAATAAGGTACGAGTCAAAACTCAATAGCCAATATACAAATTGCAGTTCATAGAAATTATGGGATTTACATATTTTGCCAACTTCAGTTGCAATGTAAGCATGTTTATGCCTTGAGTGATTAGATCTCACTATCAACTCAACTAAGTTATCAAACTTAAGAAACTGCAAATTCATCCATGCTCGATCCCACGACAAATGGAGATTTACCCTTTGATTACCATCTAGCTATGTCTCACAATAATGTAAATTGTAATCTCAAGAGTTTCCGTTTCATTGGATGGCATACAACTTAAATTAAAGGATAGTATTTTGATGTGTGTTATAAAAAATATGTACAAATATGTCATGCATTCATCTTGTATAATATTTTTCAAATAAAAAACTTTTACTGATTAGTTTCTTTACTAAGCTTAAATCAACAAAGTTTTAATTGAGGCGTTGAGAAACTTACAACTTTGCCTTAAGATTCTTCGTATATATTATGGTTATACTTAGTAAGTCTAATTTGACACACAAGTGAGCGGAGAGACAGAATGGAGTCTCTTTGAGGCCACAATTTAAAGGGTATTATTTTGATGTGTGTTATCAAAAATATGTACAAATATGTCATGCATTCATCTTGTATAATATGTTTCAAATAAAAAACTTTTACTCATTAGTTTCTTTACTAAGATTAAATCAACAAAGTTTTAATTGAGGCGTTGAGAAACTTACAACTTTGCCTTAAGATGCTTCGTATATATGATGGTTATACTTAGTAAGTCTAATTTGACACACAAGTGAGCAGAGAGACAGAATGGAGTCTCTTTGAGGCCATAATTTAATGTGAAACCAACCTTAAACCCACCTTATAGTTTGTCAAATTAGGTCCGCCGTTCGACCATTTGGTACAGTTGCATCAATCAATTAAAAGTTTAAGATTTTAAACCTTAAAATCATATTTCACCATTATTAAGTCCAGTTTATTTTCTATTCCAAAAATTACCCTTTTGCTTACAATCATGTCACCAACATATATAAACAAATACGCAATCAATAAAATAAACGACTTAAATAATGTACATGCTAAATAAATCAATTAACATGTATATATTGATCTAAGACTCCCATTGATTTTTGAGCTGGGTACCAATGGACCACATACACCAATAATTGGTTGCGTAAGTCCTACGATAAATATATACAATAACACACATAACTGATTCAACATGACAATTCATATGGGGTCTTCCCTAATTTTAAGTCTTCCCTAATTATATAGTTAATTAATTTTTAGTAATTAAACATGTCAAAAAATTTTATTACCAAAAAATCCTAATTAATTAATACCAATCGCATAATAATAGCATGTAATCCAAAACACGTAACAATTACATCGCCTTCAATATAATCCATGACAAAACATGCATGTTTTCATCATGGATTCCCACATAGAACTTATTATTAACAATAATCAAGTCATAAGGATCACATATCAATTAATGACATATAACAAATATTCATTAATAATCACATAAAAAAATTACATGCATCCTATGGTTTCTACAAGTTTTACTTAACTAAAACCTAATTATAAAAAAATATGTGTAATCGACCATATTAAAAAATTAGGATTTAAAATTTTTTAAAACCTTAGAAAACCATAAACATGTAATAATCACTAAAGATCCAATTTTATGTGTTTCGGTAATTAATTACACAGTATTAACCTTCTCTGATACCACTGTTGGAATTTTTATATCATAACAATTATACATAAACATGTAAACATCATCAAAGCATGCAGCGGCAGTAAAGATCAAATACTTGTAATATTGTAAATCCAATATGAATCGACCTTAAGCTACTTTATCACTACAACTACTACTAAAGAACGTGACACTCAAAGGAATAATATAGATGTAGAGAGTAGATGATAATGCATCGTATGTATGAATTTACAGTCGAATGTTTATTACTTTGAAATAAAGAAAACAAACACAACCTTAAGAGCACACACTATTACTCCTACACACTCTCACCTACATATAACAATGAGGCACACCAAAATGAGAGAGTGTGTAGGTATTTATAGATGTGGAGTGTCGCCCTAAGTGACTAAACCTTGGGCTTGGTGGGCTTTGTGTTGGACTTGGGCTTTTGTTTATTACTTGAACATTACTTAACAAAGTCCAACACAAAGCCTTACAATACTTAGACATATTACATGACACATTATACTAAACATTACAAATGACCATCACTTGACTAAAAATATAAATGCTAACAATCTCCCCCTAAGGGATGGTCATTTCAATGATGCTCCCAGTGATAGGTCTTTTGTCTTCAGTGTCTTGAACTTTGTGTGTCATTTTAGAATAGTCTTCATTTTTCATTCCTTCATGCACTGTGATCTTCAAAGTATCATCTTTTATGGTTGTTCTTGCCTTGATCAAAATCTTCGTGTGTTGATGCGTCGTGTCCACCAACATATTCATATATCTTGGTTTGTATACTTATGCTAACAATCACCCCTTGATAACAATCTCCCCATAATCTTTCATCATATGAACTTGTTCTTGACATCGTGATTAGCTTCTTGACTTTGTCTTTAACACTTGGTCTTTAACTTGATCTCCTTGTCTTGAAATTTTACATATGAGCTTTGCTGAGGGTGTTCTTCATAAGCATGAGTATGCTGAGGTGAAGATGTTTGATATATGTGGTGATGGTTAATGGATGTTTTTAAGGGTAGCTGCATAAAACTGTTAGTAATAATCATCAAGCGCTTACGGGTTAGGACTTTGAGATCGTCAACAGCATAGTCACCACAAAAAAATAGGCTTTCAGAGACTGAATTTCTGGGGACTGATATATAAGTCGCTGATACATAGCATCGGTAACTGAAACATCAGTTACTGATACTTTTAAGGATTGACCTTTTATTGACTAATTGCTGCGACTAAAAATCAGTCCTCGATTCTTTGACCCCATATCTGAGACTAAATTTCAGTTACTAATATGCTTGTACGGGAAAAAAAATTTGGAGGCAAATTTGTTAGTGACTGAAAAAGGGTGACAAGTCAGTCCCTAGTACATGTGCATCATATCTAAGACTAAATTTCAGTTACAAATATATTTGCGCAATAAAAAATTTTGGCGGAAAATTTGTTAGTGACTGAATTATAGTCACAGTTCGGTCCCTAATACGTGGAGATCATAGCTAAGACTAAGTTTCAGTTACAAATATGTCTACACAATAAAAAGGTTTGGAGGGAAATTTTTTAGTGACTGAATTTCAGTCACAGCTGCGTCCCTATTACATGGACATCATACCTAAGACTAAAATTCAGTTACAAATATGTTTGCGCAATAAAAAAAGTTTGGAGGGAAATTTGTTAGTGACTGCATTTGAATCACAACTCAGTCCCTAATACATGGACATCATAGCTAAGACAAAAATGTATAAAAATCAATGTTGCAAAAATCGTGAATCGGTAGCCGGGCGGTCGACCACCCTGCAGCGATTAATCGGCCAAGGCGGGATTAATCGGTGATTAATCGGATTGGCATTTTTTTGCATGTTTTGGGTATTTCTAGAGACCAAACTAAAGATCGTAACTGATTCCAAGCCTACTATGTTTTCAAACCTCAATAAAAGGCTCCAATTCTGATTATGAGGCTCATTGTGCGTTATAAGCGAAATAAACGATCCCCAAATTAAGTAGAATGCCTAAATTTTTATTTTTTTAAAGCTGACCGATTTGGCCGATTTTTGACCGATTTGGCCGATTTTTGACTGATTAGTGGCTGTTTTTTTGCCTAGACCGATTTTTTTGGCCGATTTTCAAAATTCTACAAGGTATACGGCCGATTACCTTGTAATCGGCGATTAATCGGCCGAGTTGACCGATTTTTGCAACATTGATAAAAATAGATTAAAACGGATTAAAACGTTTAAAAACGGACAAAAACTTATAAAAACAGACGAAAACGTTTAAAATCAGACGAAAACGTATCAAAACGGGCGAAAACGTAAAAAATGGACGAAAACCTATAAAAATGGACGTAAACGTAAAAAAAAGACTAAAACGGATGAAAACATATAAAAACGTTAAAATATAACAGACAAAAACTATTGAAAACATAAAAATACGGATGAAATCGTATACAAACGGACGAAAACAGATGAAAACATATAAAAACGTAAAAAATTGGACTAAAATGGATGAAAACGTATAAAAACATAAAAAAAAAAAACGAACGAAAACGTAAAAAAATGGACGAAAACGTAAAAAACGGACATAAACGTATAAAAACGTAAAAAAAAGGACGAAAATGTATAAAAACGGACGTAAACGTAAAAAACAGACGAAAACGTATAAAAACGGACAAAAACAGATAAACACTGACAAAAACGGACGAAAATGGATTACCGACAGAATATACGGTTCTATATATTGTAATGTACTACACTTGTTTTTAAGACCTACATATATTTGTATCGTTGTTAGTAATTGTAAGTTTGTATATAAACCTATTTACGGATTGCTATTTATGTGTAACACTTAGGGGTTCACGCACGAAACCTCGGGTTATACCCCCGTGACGTGGGAACTCGAGCAGAATTCAAGTTTCATACGTTCATAACATCTTTAGTATTCACCGATGGCTTTCATTTTGAGTGTTGACAACTAAATTGACATCATATATGGTAAGACGTGTAAGCGTGACATCCCTTTTAAAGAAATGACCATTACGTTCTTACCATATATGATAAGTCGTGGTGCCTATAGCAATCGTCAATCCACTATACTATACACACCACTTCCATTCAAGATAATAACAAGAAAGTTGCATATAGGCATATAGCCAATCAACGCACTCTACTTTACACACCACGTGGACCATCATATTGCCTTTACTGGTTCTCACACCCCTAAAGGTCTCCTTATAAATACTATACCATTTTCTCGAAATGGATCAAGCTAATCCCAAGCAACATATCCTGCCTCGGGAACTCCACATTCAAGTCTATTATCCTCTAGGGTAATTGACACAAACCAACTGAGTCGACTCGTGAGCGTTACCCCAACTCGTGACTCTTGTCACATTTTGGGGTCTTTACTGAACGTGGGAAACTGAACGGTCAACCAACCCAAACCATACGTAATTGTTGAGTTTATCAATATTTACTTTCATCTATGTGTATGACTTGATTTTATCCATAGGATGAGCTTTGGATGTTAAGTAATTTCATAAACTTATTTTACGAGCCAAAACAATTATTTTTTATTTTCCTTAGCTTTTAAACCCCTTTGAACTTGTTTTGGGATTTAAAAACAGTGGATATCTTGTTAAAATCGTGAGCGTTATTCATTTATCAAGCCGACACAACCTAGAAAACGTGAAACGAATTGAATTTTCCAAATAAATTGATTTCGGGAAAGTTATGTATATTTATACTCGTTTTTATCAGAAAAATTATTTCGAGAACAATGGCGCAAGTTTTATAATTTTTCGAGTCCGTTTGGTACGTCGAATGGGGCCCACATTGTTTTATTATAAAACAATTACAAGTTTGCACAACCAGCCCCTGACCTATTTACACCGCCTGCACAAACTATGCTGAAATGACAGAAATGGTCCCTGCGTCATATAAATACCCCAAATTAGGGTTTTCCACACCACTATTATAACACACTCACCGGATTTTAAGAAACCCGGTGCCGCTACATTTTCCGTCCAAATTCCGGCGAGTCCTTTCGATAGCGTATGAGGTAGATCAAGAAGCAAGGAGGTTTTCTGGGTTGGTTTGAGTCCGATAAAGGTCTAGGGTTTGACGCTGCGCCGCCGCGACCACCATACCACCACCACACGCCGCCACCTTCTCCCACTCTTCTCTTTCGACTGGTAAGGATCACGCGCCCTTATTCTTTTATTTTCTTTCGATTTACTTAAACCCTAATCGAGTTATAACCCTTCATTTATGCAAACTTTAGTGTTTATAATTTACAGTATAAGGTTTTCTTACTTACACTATTGTTATTTTGGCCCACCCGTATATTAAATCCTGGCTCCGTCACTGTTCTGAGTGTTATGCGTTGATGTGGCGACATCTTGTTGTAACTTTGCTGTTACCACCGCCTTATGCTAAATGTTCTTTATTATATTGTGTTTAGTTAATCAGATTAGAGTATGGAGGTAAAACAAGCTAACTATACTCAAGTTTGGACTTTGGACCTAACTATCTGCATTTCATTATTGTAGTAAAAACAATCACTTTTGGAATGCACTTCCAAAGTCCAAACACCTCCATGGTATGGATTCAATGAGATTTAGATGAAAACAGCTTGCTAAGTTATAGTATCCTATTTTGGCTATGGAATGCAAGACTCTAGTTTCTTCAGCTCATTTGGGTTGCTAACTCAAGGGTCGAGTACTCAGCTTTTAAGTGCGGCTAGGTTTTTATTCTTGAACGTTAAGTGTAGACATATTTAGAATCCATATGGGGATACGCGAGCATTTTTCATAAACTGCTTAACAACTAACAAACTTGTCTTAAGCCCATAAGTAATTTTTTTTTTTAAATAAAATAAAAATATGTAATTATAACACCACAAAGATGAGCCTGAGTAAATCCTAACTGGCAGGAGGCTAGAATGGTACCCAAGTGGATAAGGAGCTGGGGTTTCTTTTTTCACAAAGTGAATGAATAAATTTACTTCATATAGTAAAGCCAACTAGTTTGATGTGTTTGTACATCTACTAGTGCTCGTGATGAGGGTTTTGATTACTGATCTGGTGACATGTTCATTTTTACTTGCATTATGTTACAGAATTTGTAGTTCCGTATGAGTTGACAGTAATCAGAATCTTTTTCATAACTAAAAATTTTGTGTAATCTCCTAAACTAAAACCATAACGTTGAACAAAAATGTAACTGTGGAAATTTTGTTGTTGTTTGTGTGCTAATCAATATCCAACCAAATAGATAATACACTTATGCTCAACTGTGGTTTACAGTTATTGTAAAAAAAAAAAAAAAAAAAAAAAAAAAAAAAAAAAAAAATCTATCCCATTATAATATCCATATCCTTCAAAATGGGATCCTTAAAACTTAATATAGGTATACCTATTAAGACGGTTACAATCTACTTCTAGGGTGGTTAACATCCTTGTTCCATCAACAGGACCAGCACCATGCCTAACATGAATTGTCTAGGGCTACCAACCTGTGCAATGTGCATATACACTAGTGACTAGCCTCGGATAGTTGTATGACTTTATGATATATTGATATGCTTGTATACACACAATACCCGGTGCTCATTCTTACCAAGGTTAAAGTCTATCTGCTAGTGCTAAAGTCTATGCTAATAGGTTAAATAGTCTTAAAACTTATTCCAAGCCATCTTATAATTAACAACTGCAAAATTTACAATTTCTTTTCATGCTTGATTCTTACTGCCATAACCGAATAACCAATATAGCATTCATGTCAAAACCTCGACTATATTTGCTTAAGTCATCATTAAGGTCCCTTTCGAACTAACTTTTATTAGGTATTTCTTAATAAAGAACCAATAGGGTATATTTTCTTTGTGTTTAAATACACATGTAATAAATAGTTCACTTTTGTTGCAGAACAAGCTTATCCATATGATGGTGGATATGGAGGACAATATGGTAAAACTGAACATCAACCTCATAGGTATGCTCTCTAGACCACACTAATGAATCTTTAATTGTGTTAATTTACATGGGCTAACATAATATTATTGTACACTTTTACAGGCAAATATTGGATGAAGTTGAGATTCGGGAATTACTGATTGATCATGTCGGTCATCGATGCTGTTGGGGAAGTCGTCCTGCTCGCACATGGAAGATCCATTCCGTTGAAGACTACAATGTCTATGTTGGGACTCTTGAAACTTTTGTGGAGGAACGGGAAGTAATAACCAAAACAGAACCACACCATGGTACAAATATTGATGGAAAAGATAAGGGGCCTGAACTTGGTGTTTGGGAATTAGATTTGAGATTAGAATTCCCAGTTTTATTTACAAATCAGAGAGTCACGTGCCAAAATTCCACATTCTGAAACTATTGAGAAATGCTCAGGTAGATCAGAATTCCCAGTTTTATTTACAAATCAGAGAGTCACGTGCCAAAATTCCACATTTTGAAACTATTGAGAAATGCTCAGGTAATATCCTAAAGATTTATTTATATATATATATTTTTAATTGAGCTGGTATCATTGTGGGATTGCCGATGCAATATTGGTTTGATTGCAGATTGTGCCGGAAGAGGAGATATTGTTTGCACAATAGACTCACCAAATACTACTGAAGGTTGATGGTAACGGTGATGGTAACGATGATCCATTCACCGATAGTGATATATAGGACGTTCAAATTTATTTCTATTGAATTTGGTTTTATTTTTAAACATATTGAATTGTAAACTCTTGTTATTTGGATTGGTGATTATTATGCTTTAAAGAAATATTGTTATTATTATTGTTTATGGTTTGGAGTTTTATATACTATTGTAAGGGGTCATGTATACATTGTGAATAGGGACCAAATTAAATTGTATTTGCCACTAACTTTTTGTTTATAATAGAAATATAATGGAACGGCGCCATCATATTGGAGACTGATTTGAATGTTATTTTGTATTGATTAACATATATTTTGAAACTAATTTTCAGTCACTAGAAAAACAAATTAAGGACTAATTCATCTGTTTTTTGTGACTAACAATCAGTCTTTAAAGCCTTTCATCGGAGACTAATCAGTTTTTAAATCCTATTATTAGAGACTGATTTGGTACGGTAATCTACAAAACAATGAAACGTATTAGGGACTATAAACAATGTTTATGGACTAATTTTCAGTCCCTAAATCCATGTGTTAGTAACTGATCTAACATAGTATTGGCGACTGACTTTTTAGTCGCCGATAATATGCATTGGGGACTGAAATAACATGATACCAACCCATAGAAATAAGGACTGACTTTTTTATTTTGGAGACTAATCTCTGGTCCTCGTTGGTTCGATACAACAAGGACTGAATTTCAGTTGATAACGTCACTTTCCGTAACTAACCTGTTGTAACTGATTAGTGACTAGCAAAATCAGTCCTTGATAGACCATTCGTAACTGATCATGGTGTATCGGAGACTGATTTTTCAGTCTCTGAAAGCCTTTTTTTTTGTAGTGAGTGTGAAGACTTTCTCTAATCTCCCACAGGCCGTTCTAAATCGGATACACCCGAGCGGGCTTACATGGACACACCGAAGTGCACCTACGATTCAGTGAGTCGCTAGAGATCACCCCACGACTGTAGACCGTTTGTAGTACGTAACCATCATGATATAAGTGGCAAGATCCTTGGATCTCATTAAGACTCTTGTACACCTTATGTCCTTTTTTTGAACACAAGGGTATTCTTATGGAAGTGTTCCTAAGAGATTTTTGATGAATCTCATGGCTCTAGACTCTATTGTGCATTTTGTTTTTTAGTAGTCGGAGGCATGGAGCAGAGTGCCACCTTTTCAATATCAACACATCTCGGAATGAGAGGCTGATAGATTATGCAATGTTCTCCATGAGAAATGAAACAAATATCTTTTAAGAGATATCTGAGTGGCTAGGAGGGGTGGTGCAGTGCGTCACTGGGTCCATGAGGTCTTGTCTTCAATATCAGTATCATCTTAGTGATAACTGATAGCAGATGTATTGACCCGGTTTCTGCCCAAAGTTTTCATGGAGGGCTATTTCTTTTCACCCTTTCATTAAACTTTTATTTTTCATTCTTCAACCCCTTCTTTCTCCTTTCTCATTTTACACCTTTTTTCAATCTTACCTAAGGACTTCTAATTCTAATCTATTGGAATTGTCCTTGGGTAGATCCCTCCGACTCTGGCGGATCATAGGACATAACCTAACAATAATCACCTTATTACTCCATGATTATCCTAGATTATTGATCACATACCATAAAACCTTTTGAAAATCTCTCAAAGTGTTTATGAGTAAACACATTTTAGTTAACACCTTGAGAGTTTTGCATTTTTGAAATACTCCCCCTTCACATGTGCTCATGCATTTTTGAAATAATTGCACATGTTGGGTAGAGTTCGCACTTTTGAAATGATCGACTTTCAATGAACATGACCTTCGTGAGACATGCTTACATCACTAGTTAGACTAGCTTGAAATTATTACCTGTCCCGGTCATCTCTTGAATTGGTACATTCTACTCAGACAAGTCCTTCGCGAGAAACGCTTACATCACTGGCTAACCAGCTTGAAATTATTACCCGTCCTGGACAATTCTTTTCGATAACGGACATTTAGTTTCGTCAATTTGAGGGTTAAGTCTGATCTGAGTCTTTCTGGTGAGCTCCGTTGAGATTCAATTCCACGATTTTTGATCACATTTAATCACGTCTTCTCCCCCTTAACCTAATCTCCCCCTCAAAAATAGCACGCAGTGATATTTTTTATATAAAGTGATTAAATGAGTGTTCATGTGAAGAGATAGACGGATTTGCATGAAGTTGGAATATGTTGTCCTTGATTTCGAGTCCTGATCAGATATAATCAGAAGTTTTCCTTTAAGTGCGGGTTTTGTACTGATATATACGAAAGCCATCATTGGAGCGCGGGTTTTGTACTGAATTGTACAAAAGCCATTGAGAAGAAATTGAGAGAAGATATGTTCTCGCTCAAGCATATGTACACATCCGTATCATTGTTGAATGACATTTCTAGATACGTACAGAATATTGATTATACGAGAGACATATTGGAAAAAGAATATACATACATTTTTTTTTCTTATCTATCTATCATTTTTTTTAATACTAAACTATCTAACTATATCTATATATTTACAGCGGAATAGATTCAAGAAGTTTCGAGAAGACTTTCTAACTCTTCGGGAGTTAGGCTCCGCATACCAATTCGTCGAACCAAATTGTCGAATCTCTCTTTTGGAAGAGCTTTAGTGAACAGGTCGGCGAGTTGGTATTCAATCTTCACGAAAAATAGTTCCACGGTGCCCTCTTCTACGTGTTCCTTTATTAAGTTATAGCGGACTCTAATATGCTTGGTCTTGGAGTGTTGAACTGGATTGCACGAGATGGCTATGGTACTTTTTGAGTCGCAATATATAGGAATGCGGTCGAAAGAGTAGCCATAATCTGCGAGTTGTGTCCTCATCCATAGAACTTGGGCACAACACGCAGATAGAGACACATACTTGGTTTTTGTGGTTGATAACGCTGTACATTCTTGTTTCCTCAATGACCAGCCTACTAGCTTTTCTCCCAGAAATTGTGCTCCCCCAGATGTACTTTTTGCGGTGACTTGACAACCAGCATGATCGGCAACTGAAAAGGCTGTTAGTGTAAACTCTGAATCCTTCAGATACAAATGTCCCATGTTAATGGTTCTTCTTAGGTACCGAAAGACCCGTTTAACCTCTTAGAGGTGAAGTTCGGTAGGCCTTGTCTGAAACCGTGCTAATAAACAGACAGCAAAATGTATATCGGGTCGACTAGCAGTTAAGTACATGAGAGACCCAATCATGCTCCGATATTTCTTCGGATCAATGGGTTTCCCATATAAGTCAGAGCCTATTTTGGGTGAAGTGACCATTGGTGTACCAACAGAGTCACAATTTTCCATTCCATGTTTCTTTAAAATCTCAATAGTATATTTAGCCTGATTAATGAAAATGCCACGATGGGATTGATGGATTTGAAGTCCAAGGAAGAATTTTAATTCCCCCATCATTGACATTTCAAATTTACTTTTCATGAGATTTGCAAAATGTTTTGAATGTTTCGGATTAGTGGACCCAAAGATTATGTCGTCCACGTAAATCTGAACAATCAAAATGTCATTTTTGAATTTTCTGGTAAACAAGGTCGGGTCAATTGTTCCTTTGGTGAAATTAGGGCTTGTTTCAAACCATAGATAGATTTCTTTAGCTTGTAGATGTAGTCAGGATGATTTTTGTCAACGAATCCATCTGGCTGACTCACGTACACTTCTTCTTTCAGAGTTCCATTCAAGAAAGCCGTCTTGATATCCATCTGATAGACCGTGATGTTCTTGTGAGCCGCATATGCTAAGAAAATCCTGACCGCCTCAAGTCTTGCTACTGGCGCGAATGACTCATCAAAATCAATCCCCTCTTCCTGTCTGAATCCCTTGGCCACGAGACGAGCTTTGTTGCGAATGACAGTCATCTCTTCATCCTTTTTGTTCTTCCATAACCACTTAAGATCAATGACGAGTTTGTCAATTGGTCTCGGCACTAAATCCCAAGTGTCATGTAATTGATATTGGTGAAGTTCTTCCTGCATCGCTTCAATCCATATGTTGTCTGCCATTGCTTCCCGAATGTTCTTTGGCTCTTTTAGACTAACTGAGCAGGCGAAGATGCACAAGTCACAATTTGTGGCGAGTTGTCTTCTCGTCTGGACTGGCCGTGAAGGTTCACCAATAACGTGTTCTATTGGATGGTCTTTAGTCCACTGTAACGTAGAAGGGTACCTTGGGTTTAACAAATGTGTGTTGGATGGTTCTTGTAACCTAGAAGAAGATTCTTCAGATTCTGTTGTAAATGGGTTTTCGAATGGTTCTTTTTCTAACACAGCATCATTTTGTTGTTGTTCTTCTTGAATTGGTGTTGTTTGGTTTTGCACATCAACTCTTGGTAAAACAACCTCAATTACTGGAGTGGGTGGAGTAGATGTTTATGATGCAGAGGGAGTTGGTGCGTCGGCTTCGATTGTGGTAGATGCATCTTGTGGTGGTGGTGGTTGTTGTTGAGCGGGTGCAGCGGAACGTTGTTGTGATGCATTTATCAAAGCTCCACCATAGTACTCATCATACATAAACTCGAAGAAATTATCCAGTTCTTGATCTGTTGGTTTATCAGTGGTAGTTGAATGAGCTCCTTGGGGTGCGAGTCCTGAACTGATATGTCCAGAAGTTTGACTGTTTGGTGAGGGTCCTAATCTGATATTATTAGAAGCCATCAGGTTAAGCGTGGGTTCTAGAGCGAGTCTCTCAGAAGCCATCTGTGAAATTTCATCAAACTTCACATTCATCGTCTCCATGATCTTTTTCGTTCTTCTGTTATACACCCTGAGTGCCCTCGAGTTTTCTGAGTAACCGATAAAGATTCCAATACTCTTTTAGTCCTTCTATTACACACCCTGAATGACCTCGAGTTATCTGAATAACCAATGAAGATACCAATATCACCCTTAGCTTTTAGTTTCCCCAGATCTTCTCTGTCGTTCATAGGATAGCACAAAGCGCCAAATACAAAAAGGTAAGAGATATCGGGTTTTCTGTTGTTCACTAATTCATATGGTGTTTTATTGAATCTTGGATGGATTAGGGATCGGTTCTGAGTGAAACAAGAAGTGGAAACAGCATCAGCCCATAAGAATAATGGTGCACTGGAATAGATCAGCATTATGTGAGCAGCTTCCACAAGAGTTCTATTTCTTCTTTCTACTACCCCGTTCTACTGTGGAGTTTAACAGCTGATGTGTGGTGAGTGATTCCAATTTCTTCAAAATATGTTCTTAACTCCTGATTAGTGAATTTCGTGCCATTGTCAATTCTTACAATCCTGACTGGAGCTTGAAGTAATACTTGATTCTGCTTCAGAAAGGTGATGATGATGCCTGGTGCTTCGTCTTTTGATCTCAAAAACCTTACCCACGTATATCTTGAGTAATCATCGAAAATCACAAGAATATACTTCTTCCCATTGATATTCTCAACTCTCATTGGGCCACATAAGTCGATATGCAACAAATGTAACTTGTCTACCAAACTGGGTACGGTTTTAGGTTTATAAGTTGCCCGTTTGCTATTGCCTTGCTCACAGGATGGACATAAGTGTTCTTTGGTGTATTTGAATTTAGGGAGACCGGTGACGATGTTGTCTTTGGCAAGCTTTGTTATCGTGTCAAAGTTGAGATGGGAAAGGCGTCTGTGCCACAACCAGGACTTAGTATCGTCAGCTCTTGTCAAGAGGCCATTTGGTTAATGTCGATAGCATAGAGGTTGGTTCCACGATTTTCGGTTAAGAGATCATCTCCAATCAAGTTCCTAACGAAGCAAGTGTTTCTCCTAAATGCAACCTCTAGATCTGCGTCACAAAACTGCCCAATTGAAAACAGATTGTGTCAAACTCTTCGACATAGTAAACCCGAGTGATTAAAAAATTCCCAAACTGTAGATCTCCATAACCCAGAATAGCTGCTACATGATCATTTCCAAACCGAACTGTTCCCATGAACTTCCATACAAAGTTGATCAGCAGCTTCAGATTCCCGATCATGTGCTTGGAGCAACCCGAGTCGACGATCCAAAGACAAATTTTAATGACCTGCGAAGAATAGATGGTTTTGTATATGGAAACCGTTTAACATTTGGTTCCAGGGGGTTAGAGGCAACAGATGAATCACACTTAAAGATGGTTTCTATTTGTTCTTTTGGAATAATTTCTAATGTACCATTCTTAAGTGTAAACATTCTACCCGTTGGTTTCCATGCGCAAAGCTTAAGATGGTCCTTAGGCAATAGGCTACTAGTGGTTTTCCTAGCTTTTGCAATAATTCTTTTAATGTATCTAGACCTAGCACTAGTTCCTAAAGGCACATCTTTTTGTTTAGGCAAGGCATTCACATTCACATTATTAGAAACAATATCATCACAAACATTTTCAGACAAAGATTTCCTTCTCATTTGTAGAAACTAAGAACGTGCTAAACATAGTTTCTTGGATCGTTTTGAGCCTTAGGGTTTAACAATAACAATGAATAATTATGCAGCGGAATAAGAACAAATCAATTGTTATTGACACAAATTTTTACTTCAATCACACCACGCCTCAACTATTATTTGATCAGAATAATACGGTTACACTGCCTTGTAACAAGGATCAAGAGATCCTTGAGGCGACTACAAAACCTAGTCTAGACGTTTTACACTACACGTCCTAGACACACACACACACCTTTAGATTACATTGTGGAAGACTTGTTAAAAACCTACACGTCTATGATCTCTTTATATAGGGAGAGATCAAGACTTACATAAGAAGATAAGTATAAAACAAATAAATCTTTTAAATATTAAACAAGATCTTCTGATATCTTCCATCTTTGTAGTTTTCCTCTTTGTCATATTAAGTCCCTCTTGTTTCATTCTTGGTCGTTTTGTCTCATCAAATTAATAAACCCAACAATCTTCTCCTATTTGATGATGACAAAACAAACACCGTCTTGTACGAACTTCCCTAGACGAAGTAGCAGAAGTTGAGATGTGATCATCTCCCTGAATGAAACAAATCTGTCTTCCCCTTAATCCATGCCATGCCATCACAATATTTCTTCCCCTTTTTGTTATCAACAAATAGAGAATGAATAAACCGTAGAAACTTCCCCTCGAGTGATGCATGTATATAAAATGATTCTTCAAATCTGTAGGCATTATATATTGTTGAAGAAAAATAATCATCACGAATTTGATGTTGAAGTAGAAGAAACCAACCCTGTGTCTTATGCCTTGTACTAAAAGACTTCGAACGTATACCCAATAGTATAGGGAGACCGCAATCTCTTGACAACAACCACTGAGCACTACAATGTAACTCCTTCAAGTGTTTTGTCAATTCTTAGTCACCTTGATGAACAAACAAGTATCTTTAAACGTAATGGTATCGTTTAAGATATGATAAGACACAACCTTGAAAAATTCCACCGCATCATCAAATAAGCACCAAAAACTCTTCTTCGCCAATAAGACAATTAACTCGAGCCTTTGAATCATTTAAGAACAAAAATCAAACTCCTTGTGTGTGTGAACTTCCCCTCTGTGTGTGTAAACCAATAACCAATCAACCATGTACATCCCCTTACTACTCGTAAATCATGCAGCTATATCGAACCAAACACAATAAACACAGCAACAAAATCCAATAACGAGCAGCAGAAAAAATTATAACTGGCAGCAGAATGAAATATGTAGCAGCAGTAGAATCAAATACCACTAGCAGCAGAATTATATAAGGACAGCAGTAGAATCAGTAGCGTAGCAGCACTTTTAAACAATAGACCCACTGAGAAGAATTAAATGCTATCCCATACCACAAGATATCCAGTCATGATGTTCGTACCATAAATCAAGTCGAAAAATCCAAAAACAGTACGATTTCCCTTCAAACAATAAACCTCAGCAATCAATTAAATATCAGCGAGCAATTAAATCCGACCCACTTTCCAACTCAGTACGAGGTTTAATAAATCTGCACCGATTCTCCACCAAATCACAAACGCCAATAATAATATACAAACCAACCAATTAATGAACATAACCAACCAATCAGCAGCAGCAGCACGTGCAATTCCATTTAAACCAGATAACTACGTGCTAATACTTAAACGCAATATATTAAAACACTATTAATTCAGTGCGATTCATGTGTCTTCGCTGGCCCACAATTGATCACAGACAAATCAATATACGAATCTCACAAAGACTTTTTCATTCGATTAAAGATATAGAACATACTCGTGGACCCCACATATCAATTAATAGCAGCACTTTGTGAAGATATAACCGACCCATTTAATTTATCAATTCGCATAGTATCAAATCAGTAATCAAAAGTCTATTCACCAATTAGATCGAAACAACTGAAGATAAGAATTAAATATATCACAGACCTTACCGATTATTTGCCTTCTTCAAGTCTGCACTTTTTTTTCAACGAATCAGCTGCTCTTCGACAAAACAAAACTTTGTGAATCCCTAGGTAACGAGCTCCCCAAGCTCTGATACCACCTGTAGAAACTAATGACGTGGTAATCATAGTTTCTTGGATCGTTTTGAGCCTTAGGGTTTAACAATAACAATGAACAATTATGCAGCGGAATAAGAATAAATAAATTGTTATTGACACAAAGTTTTACTTCAATCACACAACGCCTCAACTATTATTTGATCAGAATAATACGATTACACTGCCTTGTAACAGGGATCAAGAGTTCCTTGAGGCGACTACAAAACCTAGTCTAGAGGTTTTACACTACATGTCCTAGATACAGATACACCTTTAGATTACATTGTGGAAGACTTGTTAAAAACCTACACGTCTATGATCTCTTTATATAGGGAGAGATCAAGACTTACATAAGAAGATAAGTATAAAACAAATAAATCTTTTAAATATTAAACAAGATCTTCTGATATCTTCCATCTTTGTAGTTTTCCTCTTTGTCATATTAAGTCCTTCTTGTTTCATTCTTGGTCGTTTTGTCTCATCAAATTAATAAACCCAACATCATTAAACAAACAGATTCATTACATGTACTTGAAATATTGTCCTTAACATTACATCCAGATGACATATGTTTCTTATTCGAAAGCGATAAAGTCCTAGGGTGTTCTTCTACTTCTTCCGTTTTATTCTTGCTTTCACTCTTAGAGGCAGGCGTGACTCTATTCCTTGTATTGCTCCTAGGCTTTGTTCTGCTGCTCCTAGAGGTACTTGCTATTCCTGTAGAAGGTAAGGCACATTCATTAGGATTTATCTTGTTGTCTTTTGATTTAGTTGTCGCATTCCTGGTCTCATTTGCATTATCTTTCTCACTTTTGTCTATCGCCCTATATGTTTGAGATTTAGAGGTAGACGCAGTAGTGGTACTAATCCTATAAAGTCCAGGTGCTATCACTTTTGGTGTTTCGACAACTGCTTTCCCTTTATCAACATTTGTTGATTTTTCACTTTTCGTAGGTAAGGGTGTTGGAGCACATTCAGAAATTGGCATTTTTGGTTTTGCAGCCTTAGATTCCTCACCCTTCCCTTGTTGACATTCAAGCTGAGACTTCAAAAGATCAATTTGTTCTTGCATGTTTTTGTAAGAACGTTCATACGACAATTTGTCATATTTGCATTCTTCCTTTTTTTGATCAAGTTGTTTAAAATATGTTATATTTTCCTTTTCAAGCTTAGCAAGCGTATTTTCATATTTTGAAACAATTTGAGAAGTCTCAGCTCGAAGTGTTTCATCATCCTCTACAGAATATGTTTGATAAATAATGGACATAATATTAGTCGATAGAGCTACTTCGAAGAGAATGTCATTGTGTCTTTCCAAAACTTTTATGTGTTCAATGTTTTCATTAGCTTCCTTCACCAGGGATTTGTGGTCCTTGACAAAGTCGGCTGTTTCATTCAGAAAAGTTCTTTCAACATTCAGAACTACCGCATAAATTGCAGATAGTGGAGGAATTATGTCTTTTTCAAACATCTTTTTCTGTTCTGTATGAAAACTTGAAAACCAATCATTGTAGTTACTGTTTGTTTTGGGTTCCACAGTCAGTTGAAGCGTTTCAACTCTCCTTTTAAGATCATCCAAATATTGTCTAGCTTCACTTGTGTTACAAGTGTTCTTAGAGAATATTTGTTCAATTTTAGAAAGATGTTTCGAAACAACTTTTCTTTTTGCGACAGCCACTGGTTTTTTGAAAAACAATGGTGACTCTTTTTGAACCTCAAGAACACCAGAAATTGCATTTAGCTTATTATAATCAATTGGTCTGATATATGGGTTCTTCTGGCTCATTTTAACATGACTCTCTTCGGCGAGCTCAATCGTTTCATAAGAATCCCGAACTTTGGGAGGATCATATCATTAAGCACAGTACCATTATATAAGACATTCTCTTCTTGCTGAGCTTTCTTGAGATAATAAGGGTTTTCACAACCGATATCCATTTTCTTTATTGTATGTAACATTGGGTTTGGATTGTTAATTAACAAATTAATTGTTTGTGTAGATTGACCTGTTTTTACAAGCAAATCCTCCAACTTTTTAATGGTTTCCTGTTTGTCAAGAATTTCATCAAGAAGTTCATTTTCACGTTTTGAAAACCTTGCATGCAACTCTTTCTTTTCTTTTTCAAGATCAGAGCAAGTTGCTTTTTGTTTAGAAGGTTGGTTGGTTAAGTCAGAAATCTCCTTGTTTAGGGATTTTATTTGCATGTTCAACTTGACATCGAGAGTGTCGTATTTGATTTGCAAATATTTCTCCCTTAACATAGAATCTCTATAACCAATTTCAAGTTCTGACTGTCGTTTGTTATTAAATTCAAAAGCCTGTTCATTCACCTTATATCTCTCAAGCTAAGTGGTTAATTTTTCATTTGCGGCCTTAACATCCCAATTGATCTTTTTGACCTTTTCAATTTCAATACTATAGTTATTCAATAATGATTCAAATAAAGCACGTGTTTCCTCATCATTATCAGTATGCCGTGACTCAAATCCTCCATTAGGATCCATATCTGGAGTAGCCAAATTAGTATTACTACAACTTGGGGAATCCATATATGTATCGTAAGTGAGATTAGGAGTCTCAGGATGCTGTTCATTTTGAGGTGACATATCAAACATTTCATTATTGTGACATGGTTGGTACCTTAGAGATTCCATTGATATCATAAGCAGGAGGTGTTTCAGAATCCGTATCATATTTAACCTCCTGAAGATTGGCCAAGAAAATGCAGTTGGCATCGATATCCTCTAAGTTGTCCATATCATCCATCACTGCCATTAAATCATTCTCCTCTGCACTCAACTGTAACCCTACAGTTTCCTTCTGTGCCAACATCAATGCTTTTTTCAGAATTGGATCTTTCTTTTTAGGCTTGGTGGGATAGTTCCTTGCCATGTGACCAGTACCTTGATAGTTAAAACATTTCAACACATTCCCATGATTCATATTCTCAACATTCCCAGCTACTGGAGCAGCAACATTCCCAAACTGATTACCCATATTCTGACCCCTCTGATTTCTAGCAATTTGACCCAACTGATTCTGATTACCTACATACTAACCCATCTGATTTCCTGCATACTGCCCTTGATTACCCATCTGAAACCCTGTAGCATATCCTTGCTGATTCCCATAAACTCCAACCATTTGTCCTTGGTGACCCATGTTGAAACTCGGCGGTGCAATATGCCTATTGCGAGTGTTCGATGAAATCCTTTGGTTATTGTTGGTTGGTGTGGAATAGCGTCCTTGGAATACCTTTGATAGAAGAGTAAATGCTTGGACAAAGCAACACTATCATCATTGTTATCGTATTCAGGTTCTGGGTATTGTGGGTATTGTGGTTGTGGAATGACTTGTTGTTGTTATGGGTAGAATTGTTGTTGTGGAATGATAGTGGTTTGAGGAATGTATTGTTGTTGCATGTAGTTCTGAGTGGGAGTTGATGATGATGGTTGTGTGTTCACTGTTGTTGGTGTTGGTGCTTGAGCAATCAATGCTAGAGGATCATGTTGTTTGGCTAGCTTCTCTTTCCTAACTTAATCTGCCTCTTTCTAGATTTGTTTCAAAAATTCATAGAGCTAATCATAGTTCACCTCATGACGGTTCTTTGTTTGGTTAACGATTGTGAAATATCGTCCCCATTCCTCTGGAAGGTTGCTGATGAACTTGATGTTTTGAACAATTTGCCTTCGTGCTAACTTGTTCCTGATGAGCTCATTCATGAGAGTGCAAAACCTTGTGTAGTAGGATTTAATTGGTTCAGCCGGGGTGGATGTGAACTTCTCCCATTTACTTAGAAGCTTGTTTTCAATGTCTTGTTGTCCAATTTTCCATACCATGACAAAGCCTTCGAACTCGTTCCCATATATCATAAGCAGTTTCACAACTTTCAACAGCACAAAATATTTCCTGTGGTAAACCGAGTTGAATTAAGTGCATGGCTAAGTCATCAGCTTCAATTTGTTTCCAATCATCTACTGTGTATTCCTCTTCCTTTTGATCACAAAAGGATGGTGGAACTAGAGGTACTGAATTTGTATTTCCCGATTCTTGAACCTGACGAGGCTTGAATGGACCTTTTTGAATGGAGTTAATCAAGAGTTTTCCTTGTCCATTAGGTTTGGTTTTCATGTATCAAAGCATACGGCTTGTCCATGGAAGGTAACTACCTTTTTCTAGCATTGGAGGACGGTTTTCTGCACCAGCTGCATGGATATCTTGTTGAGTCGTCATTGTTGATGCTGTATGATAAAGTTGATTCAATTGATTCAGGATCGTTACAAAGAAATAGGTGTTTTGGTTGTTGAAGGTTAAACTCAGTTGTTGTTGTGAAGCCTTGGTTCTTTGTTGATGATCGGTGAAGATACAATTTAGATAAACGAAACAAATTAAATAAAGTTACTAAATTTGACTAAATTATAATTTAGACAAAATCAAAAGTTCACAAATTCGACAAAGTTATGTAAATTACAATTTAGATAAAATGACAATTTCTATAGAAATTTCAATTTAAACCAAAATTTATACAAATTATGGCAAAATTTCAATTTATATAGAATTATATAATTTATATAAATTGGCAATTTATATAATCGATCTAACTAATTTATACAAACTAGTAGATATTCCCTTGTCGAAGTCTTTTACACACTTATACAAGTGGAAAAATACCGAGTTCACTTTTGGTGTTGTAGAAATTACGTTGGAATCAAATTTATAAAAGTTATTTAAGTTGATAAGCGTTTAAATCAATTCCGAGGAGTAGTTCTGCCAAACAGCGAAAGTACACAAATCTGCCACAATTGCGATAAAGGACTGATATTGTCAATTGTGAAAAGTTGCCTTGTCCGAGAACCGTTTGCGATAGAATGTACGATATCCAATTGCGATAGATTTCTTGGATGACAATTGCAATAGAATTCTCTGGCACCAATTGTGATAAGTTCTGTTTGTACAATTGCGATAAAGTGACTGATACCCAATTGCGATAAGAGTTATAAAACCACAATGGCGATAAACTGAATGAGGCCAATTGAAAAAAACCCCAATCTATCGCAAATCAATTGCGAGAAATCCCAATTTATCGCAAATCTTATACAAGATTTGGATATTTTCACAAGTCGAAGTAGAACCACTTTTATCACAATTCTTATACAAGAAAAATGATAAAAATCCAACGCAAATGAAGATTTGAATGAGGTCTTTGTACAACTTTTTCCACGATCACAACTTCAAATATCACGAAAAAACCAATAAAGCTCATAACTTTTTCTCAAAACTCACGTTAATCTTAAAAAGCTTGAACCTTTTTCACTAAAACTCACAAAACAACTCGTATAAACACAAAAAGCTATAACATTTTATCTTTAAACTCACGTTAAAGTTAAAAGCTACAAACTTTTCCTCTAAAACCCACGTTAAAACCGAAACGTACAAGAAGAAATGATGAAAGTCGCAACTTCTAAGCTAAAATGATAAAAACAACGACACAACTAAGACCTAAAACTTTGTTTGGCGGATGATACCACTAATATGAATCGACCTTAAGCTACTTTATCATTACAACTACTACTAAAGAACGTGACACTCAAAGGAATAATATAGATGAAAGGAGTAGATGATAATGGATCGTATGTACAAATTTCCGGACGAATGTTTATTACTTTGAAATAAAGAAAACAAACACAACCTTTAGAGCACACACTATTACTCCTACACACTCTCACCTACACATAACAATGAGGCACACCAAAATGAGAGAGTATATAGGTATTTATAGATGTGGAGTGTCGCCCTAAGTGACTAAACCTTGGGCTTGGTGGGCTTTGTGTTGGACTTGGGCTTTTGTTTATTACTTGAACATTACTTAACAAAGTCCAACACAAAGCCTTACAATACTTAGACATATTACACGACACACTATACTAAAAATTACATATGACCATCACTTGACTAAAAATATAAATGCTAACAAATATAATTAACCGAATTAAAAGAATATGCATACCTTAATGATTTCTAGCGAAACAAGAAATCAATCAAACAAGAACCAATTAAACCTTAACTTAGGGTTTAGTAAATTTGACTACTCCTTAGTCGAATAGGGAAAAGATCACAAACAAAAGTATGTTTGTCCTTCGTTCTTGTACACACGTATTACAAGCATTTTAATGAGAAAAGCTAGGTTCTTGAATCACAAACAAACCAATCACTTTGATTTCAGCTCAAAGAAATCGACCCAAGGGTTTAGGTTGGATGTTTGATCGGTTAAGCTCTAAGGGAGGAGAGAAGCAGAGAAGTTAGGGTTTGCAAGGAACCAAGATTAGATTAGAATGAATACAAGGTGTTTGTATTTATACTAGAGCAATCTTGGAGTCCAAGGTAGGGTAGGATACCCCTACTTCCTTTGATCGGCCGAACATTGGGAATCCCCAAGGGATTCTAGATCTTTCTTTGCTTGTTTCCATATATTCGTCTCCCTTTAACATTTAACTACCATTAGTAGTGTTTATTTGTGAATTTAATAATTAAACATAACTTATTAAGTTAATTATTAAAACATTGAAACTTATATGTAAAGTGTGCAATCCCGAAGTCTCGTGTTCGAATCCGGTCATACTCTATTAATTTTATATCCACAAAACTAACGGTGATGTTTATATATATGGTGATCGATGAAGGAAATCAAAGAGAAAGGAAAAGTTTATTCGGAGGCTATAATCATTTTGGGATACATGGTTTGATTCTTTTTGCAACAAGTGATTTTGGTATTTGAGTTGATTATTGTTACATTACTAAATCCACTAAATAATCCCATGCATTATCCTAACCCTTTTTGCTTTGTGAAGATATCGACTGTATGAATATTCTAGTGACCATCCGGTTCTTGAATGATCGAATAACGCGCCAGCGATCTAAGGTATTTTACTTTAGTGACCATCCGTTGTTTGAGTAAATCAAGAATTCGCGCCAGCGATCTATTATGTTTGTACAGAAGTTATTTGAGCATAAGTTGATATTAACCCTCAGCCTAACGTTTCAACCCGAATAAAAGTCCTATTTGATAAGTTTATTTATTTCTTACATGATTTGGATTCTTAAATGAAATCATGACTGAGCAATTGAGTGAAATACACTTCCAACAAAAGAAATGAGTGTGAGTGAATTATATTATTACTTTCTTTTCGTGAGGAGCTTAGTTGTGTTATCTAGCTTGATCGAGTACTTCGTTTAAATTTCACGTATAAATAGTAAAAATCACTTTTTGATCTTTTGCTTTGGCAATAAGGAAGATTAGTGAAATTTTTGAGAATCATGATGGTTGGCTATTGGAAAACAATTTTTCAAAAGATTACTTTGCTTGAGGGCAAGCAAAACCTAAGTGAGGGGGATTTGATAACGCTCATTTTGTCTATGATAGAGTCGCGTTATTTGTATATTTTTTTGTATATTATTTGGTTATGTTTATGAGCATTTTGCGCTTAAAAGGTATTAAGATTTGTTCAGGTATAAGTACAAGGAAATATCGAAGAATGACGAAGAAAAGCCAATAGATTAAGAGAATATTCAAGAAAAGATTATCGTCGAAGATATTGATCCATGTTATGATTATTTCCGATGTACAAGAGAAGGTTGTGAAGATTTTTACTGAAAGATGGAGGCATGATTTGGTGCTTTAAAGAGTGTTAAAGAATGGAGTTTTATGCCAAACTAAGGTTGAAATTAATGTGCAAAACAGTTCCCAACCCAAGGTTGAAGCTGAGATTCAAACCCAAGGTTCAAAAGCCCATTCTGAGGTTGAGCAGTCATCCGAGCCACTTGTTCAAATCTGAACTTCGAGTTGAGACGTGTCTGAGATGAAGAGTTGCATTAATTCAAGGTTTTAACAACCATTAATCACCATGTCCGATCATTTCCTCTTCATTATGATTATGGGGTGTTTGTAACAGCGTATTAACTCAATTTCAAGCATAAATACACCCTATAATCACCACATTATCATAAGAAACACACAATATACAACAAAAAGCAAGAGACAAGACAACAAATCTTAATCAAGCCTTATACCATAAGGATTTGATCATATCTTATACAATCCGAAAGAGCTCAATAATTCCTGTCATTCTTAAGGAGATACCAAGAAGTGTTCGTGATACTTGTGAGAGGAGGCGGAGAATTCCCTTGCTCGATTGGAGGCGTTAAGGAGTGCTATAACTCTTTATATTTCTTATTCATTGTAATCTTGCTTTTGGTAACTTTATTTTACTTAGTTAATATGTTGAACAATTTGATGTTGAATGAAATGTTACGTTTGTTGATGAAACTTGTTATGGAGTAATTTGTGATACTTGTTTGGGAATTATGTAGACTTTTGTGTGAATGTTGAATGATTAGTCAGTTAGAAAAAGTGATTGTTCTCATAAGTTTGTTTAAATATAATTCGTGTTCTAAAACTTGTTGATTTAACATTTTTGGATTTAAAGGTCGAAAGGATTTCTAATATTGTTTAATTCCAAGAGATTGGTGCACAAATGGATTGGTACCTGATAATTGACAACTATTAAGTATTCAAGTTTTTAAATGAATTCGAGAATATTTAATCACGAGATTTGGTCAAAAGGACTCATATGAACTAATGTTACTAATCATCTTTTTCATACATTTGATAACACAAAGGGCTAGCGTAATGGGATGATGTATTGGCCGAAAGGAATCACCCATGAAACTAGTAAAAACATGGATTTTCTTGATAGTACCCATTGACTAGAAAACCTTGTGAAAATTGGTATGTGCCTTCTATGTATATGTTTCACCTGTAGGTCCACCGGTTATGGATCTCTAAGTAGCCTTGATTACTTAGTAGAGAACTTGAATAAATCCAAATTGATCTAGGTAAGAAACTCTAACAAATTGTTTATTGCTAATGTAGAATCTTAACAATAACAACGAAGAACACAATTAATACTAACTTCGTATTCTATTAAGTTTCAATAACTAACTTTCACATACGCGTTACACGTATAACTCTTAAGCTATAGAGTTCCTTTTATACACCAAGGAAACCCTAGATACAAAACATGTCGAAGGATATACGTATCTTCTCTAAAGATAACTACTTATCCTTTCCTAACTTATAGCTAACAAACCTCTATAATACATAAACAGACTTAACGACTAAAGTCAACCAGACTTAACTATGAATCTGTCTACCAGACTTAGCAACGAATGACCAGACTTAACTATTACAAGACTTAACTAATAGACTTAACTACGAACTTCAGCAGACTTAAGTCTGTTCTTGATATTAAGTCTTCTCTTGTGATAATTCCCAACAATCCTCCCCTAACTTGATCTTAATGCTCCATGAACTTCAAGTTCCTTCTAAATAAGCTTCTTGAGGATTGAATCTTGAACTCTTGGAATTATCTCTAACTCTTCAGAACATAATACTGATCTTTGTGCAGCAACTTTGTCTTTAACAAACTTTCACCATCTAATCTGCAATCCATCTGATCTTTTCAGCAACTAATCTTTGCAGCAGCATTGACTTTTGTACATCAATTCTTTTAAGTTTCATGCTATTCTCATCACTTCCAGGTGTGTTAACTCCTGTGAGAGGTGAATCATTGAAAATTAATGGATTTGATGTCTCTTTACCAGATAGCCATTAACTACTGGAGTAGCCAATGTTTTGGTATGCAAGACCATGGTACATTGATAACCATATGATTTTTAGTAAACCATCAAGTATCAACGGATTTGTTTTGTCTTTACCAAAAGCCGTTTGCTTTTGGACTAGCCAATTCTTTGGTGGAATTGCATCTCACCTTGGTGAATTGATTACCAGATATGGTTTTCCACAGCCTTTACCACAAGCCATACTCTTGTGGGCTAGCCAACTCTTCACTATCTCAGATATGGTGAGTTGATTACCATACAATTTTTGGCAAATTGTCAGCCATAAACAGATTTGAGATATATTTACCAGAGCTGTTTGCTCTGGATTAGCTAGTCCTTATGTGGATTAGACATGGTGGACTGATAACCATTTGTTGTGTTAGTGCTATGCACCTTTACTAAGTGAGAAGTTCCTTTAGTCTCACTGAACAACTTGAAAATTCTTTCAAACACTTTCAAGCACCCCAAGTTGCTTCCTTTAGTGACTGCAGCTTAATCAAATCCAATATCTGCTCATACACTTCATCTCTTTTATCTGCTGACAACCCTTTTCCTAACATCTCCTTACATACTCTAGGTGGTAAGGGATATTCTACTTCTGCTAACATATATATATGTGATGACTGTAGAGATAAACAATGTACCTTATAGGTGTGAAAATATCTCCATCTGACAATTTCTTGTTGGTATGGCAGTTTCCAAACTTCATCTGTTTCTGAAGGTGGCTCAAACATAACTTTTAAATCTCCCCAAAAGACCCTTTCAAATTCCTCTTCAGGTCTGTTGTCACCATGTTTAAGGATCAACAATTTGTACAAATCCTTGAGATCTTCCCTACTCAGATCACTCAAAATTCCTGGAAAGTTGATGTATACAACTTCAGTGTAATCTTCCCTAACAATCTGATAAGCTGCTCTCTGACCAGTCTTAATTATTTGATACTTGACAATCTTAGCTGGTTCCCTAGTGCTTTCAGGGATGGATCCCATAGTGAAACCTTCAGATGAAGGTTCTTCTTCTTCTTCCTCCTCCTGTACTACCTTCTTGGATTTTGATTTGCTTCTTCTTGCAATCCTCTTTATTCTTTGCCAAGTCACAATTGGTTTCTTAACTTTTACATCTTCCTTTTTCTCTTCAGATACTTTCTCAGTTTCAGTTACTTTCTCAGTCTCATTTACTTTCTCAACCATTTTCTCAGCTTCTATAATTAGTTCAGATTCTGTCACCTTCTGTCTCTTGAAACTTCTTGTCAAAGAATCTTCATAGTCAATCGGTCTGTACCC
Source organism: Artemisia tridentata subsp. tridentata (assembly GCA_021014915.2). NCBI lineage: Eukaryota > Viridiplantae > Streptophyta > Magnoliopsida > Asterales > Asteraceae > Artemisia > Artemisia tridentata. The sequence goes on along the minus strand of CP139502.1, from coordinate 350,277,183 downwards.
TTGATCTCTTTCATAAGCCCTTTGGTACAATTGTATATGCTCTTCCTTTCATTTCAGCAAAGGTTCAGTGCATCAGGTTCTTCAGATACACCTTCATTGAATGCATCTGTTCTGCCTTAGACATCTTCTTGGGAACCTTGGTTTTCTTCCGAGTTAGCTTTATCCTTGACATAAATTCACCCAAGGTATCTGAATCCCTCCTAGCATTTACGAATTCTGCAAGTTGATTTGCTTTCTCCTCAGTTGTAAACCCTTCAACAGCTTTAAGTTCCTCCAACTTTGCTCTTAGCTCATCATCTCCTTCAATAATAGACATAACAGGATCATCAACAGACTCCTCTTGCAACCTTCTAGCAAACAACTCATCTTGCCTCTTCTGCTTTTCCTCTTTATCTATCTCTTCCTGTTTTGCTGCTTGTATTCTTGCAATCTCTGCCAAAGATGCTTTCTCTTCTCTTTCTTGTCTCTTTGACTTCTTTGGCTTAGGAGTTTTAATTAAAATTTGTTTTCCTTTCCTTTGTGTACCAGTAGACTCTTCAACATGAGCAGAGCTAACATGCTTATCAGACTTTTCCTGACCAGAATTAATTGCATCACCAGCATTAATACCAGAACTAACTCCATCACCAGATTTAACTGGTTCACCAGACTTAAGAACATCTTCCCCAAACATTTCTTCTTCAAGCCTCAATTTCCTCTTTAGTTTCCTCCCTTGTCGAATCTTGCTAAAAGATTGAGCTAAGGTATCTGCTACTTCCATAGCATCTGGACTTATGTCAGTTTCAGCAGCATCTTTGGCTTGAGTAGGAGTTTGAAAAACTTGTTCATCCTGCAAATTCCTCCCCTGTTTGGAAGAATTTTCATCCTGAGCCCCTTCCTCATCATCAAAAGTAAATCCCTTTTCTTTCATCACCTTCTCCATTTTCTTCACCATTCTAACCAATGTCACAACACCACTCAATGCTTTATTAGCCTTCTCCAAAGCAAAAACCCTTTGAACCAAGGTAGGTACCAGCTGCAGAAGATCTTCCACAGTCATCAAAGTGGATTCCTCCTCCTGAATAGGACTAGGAACCTGGGTTTGTTGAGGTGGTGAAAGTGGTGTAGGTGTATGTGCTCTGGGTTGAGATGATGATGAACTTGGTTGTGGTGTGGATGATCTGGGTTGTTCCTGGGTTTCCTCCACTTGTTTAGCAGTGGATGTACCTGCAATGTTAGTTGTACCAGAAAGCATAGCAGGCAAAAGTGGCCAATGTGCCCCAGAAAAACCCCTTTTCATATTTTCAAAGATTTTACTAGTAAAAGCCACACTTACATAAGTCTGCACTTTATTGTCATGTTCAAAATTTAAAATCATTTGCAGAAAACGAGGGTACATTAAGAACTTGTGTTTATTATTGGCATTTGCTTCCATGCTAGCAAAAATAAGTTTAGAAAAGTTGAAAGTCTTTCCAAGTGAAAGACAGACCAATGCAGAAGCAATATTGCTTCCAAACTGATCCCATCCACTACTCTTGGGACTTAGGCAATGGAGAAAATGATGAAGTAAAAACTTCCACTGAGGTGAGAAAAAGTTTTTCTAAAAGGTAAAAGAACCATCAGTGGGATAACTAATGTTTTACATACCCTCTAAAAGATCTTTGTTTGGCAATATATAATCCCCTGAAGCATCATCCAATTGAAGACTACTCCTTATGGATGCTTCAGTGATAAATAATTCATGTTTATCTATTGTTGCCCTTAATTGTGGTGTCCCATCAACAAGAGTTTCAGAGGTAACCGACCCCCAAAACTGCTTAACTAGGGAAGCATAAATTGTAGGATTATTAGTTAAAGCATACCGAATTGAAGAACCTCTCAAGAAATCCACAATCTGCTCGAAACCTTCACTTTTGTTTGGTAAAACAGAGTATCGTAGGCCGAAAATAACGATTTTTAAAAATAGAAGTAAATAATAGATAAAAGTGAAAAATTTATCAAATTTTATCCTTATATACTTCTTTTCTCCGAAAATTAAGTAACGGTAATATTCTAGAAAGAAAATCGTGATTTGACAGACTAGACCTAACGGTAATAAATTTTATTACATTTTTACACTACCAGACTTAAAAATGATCAACCAGACTTAACCACTGACTCACCAGACTTAACCAAAGGATCAGACTTACACGCACAAAAAGCAATATCAAGGCTTCTGATCATCACCAATTCATGTTTTTCCTGCAAAAGTTAGTCCCAACACCAAGAAAAACCAAGAAAAACACACAAACAAACAATTTTACAATCAAAATCAAAAATACTAACTACCAGAATTAACTCTACTACAAGAATTAACTTCTAAGACTACCAAAATTAAAATTACTAAGTACTGGTTATTATACAAACTCTACATTTAACCTCCCCTTAAATGTAACCTCCCCTTAATTCCAGCTATGGGTTCATCATACCTATATTAACCACTAAGTAATTAAACCTAGGTCCATCAAAGGCTTTGGTTAATAGGTCTTCCACATTGAAGTCTGTGTGTATCTTTTCAACTCTAATTAATTTCTTTTCAAAGCAATCCCTAATGAAGTGATGCCTTATTTCTATATGCTTAGTTTTAGAGTGATACACAGGTTTCTTAACTATACAGATAGTGCTCTCATTATCTATGTGAATTACAGTGTTCATAAAGTTTAAACCATAATCCAGCATTTGATTCTGAATCCACAAGACTTGACCACAGCAATTAGCAGCAACAACATATTCAGCTTCAGTGGTTGATGTAGCCACAATGGTCTGTTTCTTGCATTGCCAGGAAATCAATCTTCTACCAAGAAATTGAGAACCTCCTGTTGTAGATTTCCTGTTAAGACTTGCTCCAGCATAATCACTATCTGAATAGGCTTCCAGGTCAAAAGATGGTTTTCTAGGATACCAAAGGCCCAAATTGGGTTTGCCCTTTAGGTACATAAAGATTCTCTTCACAGCATGAAGATGTGAAGTCATGGGAGTAACTGAAAACGAGAACAAACACAGACTGCATACATAATGTCAGGTCTAGAGGCAGTAAGATACATTAGAGAACCTATCATTGAGCTGTAGAGGTGCACATCCACATCATCAGCATCTTCATCCTTTGTCAATGGCACCTTGTTCTCTATGAGAGTGACTGCAGTCTTCACATTTGTAAAGTCAAACTTCTTCAAGATCTCTACAACATACTTGTCTTAAGAAATGAAGAGGCCATATTCTTTTTGCTTCACTTGCAGTACTAGGAAAAATGTACGCTCACCCATTGAGCTCATCTCAAATCTGCTCTTCATTAAGCCTTCAAACTCTTCACACCAAGTCCTTCTAGTAGAGCCAAAAATGATATCATCCATATAAACTTGGACCAGAATGATATCCTTCTTGTCCCTTTTGATGAACAAGGTCTTTTCTATCACACCTCTCTTGTACCCATGTTCTTCAAGAAACTTGGAGAGTGTTGCATACCAAGCTCTGGGAGCTTGATGGAGACCATACAAAGCTTTAATGACTTTGTATACTTTCTTGGGGTGAGCAGGATCTACAAAGCCAGGAGGTTGGTGTACATACACCTCTTCTTCTATAGTGCCATACAGAAAGGCACTCTTCACATCCATCTGATAGACAATGAACCCCATATATGATGCATAGGCAAAAAATAACTTGATAGCCTCAATCCTGGCTACAGGAGCAGAAACCTCATCCTAATCTATCCCCTCCTCCTGTCTATACCCTTGTGCAACTAATCTTGCCTTTTTCTAATAACTACTCCTCTTTCATACCTTTTGTTCCTGAAGACCCACTTGGTGCCAATCACCTTAGCCCCATTAGGTAGATCTACTAGAACCCATACTTTCTTTAATTTTAACTGCAGCAACTCCTCCTGCATTGCTTCCACATAACTCTCATCTTCTAGTGCATCAGAGACCCTGGTGGGTTCCTTTTGAGAAAGGAAACAAGCAAACAAGCAATGTTGCTGGTCCTTGTGGTTGACCCTTTGCTACTTCTTAATAAGACTGATAAGTGCATGAGATTCAGGAAGCTTTGGCACTTTACTTCTGGTTTGAACAGCTGACTTAGGATCGCCAATTATCTGATTTTTAGGATCACTGGTACACAAACTGGATATCGTCACACCCAAAATGCGTGACTATATGCATATAGTCACACACGTTTTTTGGGTGTGTGTGACGAAAATTCGCGCCACCGTAGGTATCATATGGTCACATTGTTTAGTTTGTGGCCGTTTTAATTGATAAAGAGTGACCAAAACCCGAATATGTGTGACTAATTAGGCACAAGTTTTGTTGGATTCATCAGTATGTGTGACTATTTCCCATCATATAGCCACATGAAAATATAATAAATGTGACGTTTGTGATGATTTAGTCACACAGCGTGTGTTTTTTTTTCGAGTTAGTCACATACAATTTAAAAAACAATGGCCAAAAGTGTTAATAAGTGTGACCATGTGCTGTTTAAAGTGAAGAAATGTGTATTTTGTGTGACTATTGATCATCCAATGGTCACAAGAATTCTTAGTTTGTGTGGCCTTTTGTAATATTTAGTCACACAAAGCATGTTTGTTTTGGGTATTTAGTCACATACAATTAAGCATAAAGTGGCCAAAAGTGTTAGTAAGTGTGACCATATGTTTATTAACGTGAAGAAATGTGCATTTTGTGTGACTATTGATCATCCAATGGTCACATGAATTCTTAGTTTTTGTGGCCTTTTGTAATATTTAGTCACACAAAGCATGTTTGTTTTGGGTATTTAGTCACATACAATTAAGCATAAAGTGGCCAAAAGTGTTAATAAGTGTGACCATATGCTATTTAAAGTGAAGAAATGTGTATTTTGTGTGACTATTGATCATCCAATGGTCACATGAATTCTTAGTTTGTGTGGCCTTTTGTAATATTTAGTCACACAAAGCATGTTTGTTTTGGGTATTTAGTCACATACAATTAAGCATAAAGTGGCCAAAAGTGTTGATAAGTGTGACCATATGCTGTTTAAAGTGAAGAAATGTGTATTTTGTGTGACTATTGATCATCCAATGGTCTCATGAATTCTTAGTTTGTGTGGCCTTTTGTAATATTTAGTCACACAAAGCATGTTTGTTTTGGGTATTTAGTCACATACAATTAAGCATAAAGTGGCCAAAAGTGTTAGTAAGTGTGACCATATGCTGTTTAAAGTGAAGAAATATGTATTCTGTGTGGCTATTGATCATCCAATGGCCACTTGAATTTTATGTTTGTGTGGCCTTTTGTAATATTTAATCACACAAAGCATGTTTGTTTTGGGTATTTAGTCACATACAATTAAGCATAAAGTGGTCAAAAGTGTTAATAAGTGTGACCATATGCTGTTTAAATTGAAGAAATTTGTATTTTGTGTGACTATTGATCATCCAATGGCCACTTGAATTTTATGTTTGTGTGGCCTTTTGTAATATTTAGTCACACAAACCATGTTTGTTTTGTGTATTTAGTCTCATACAATTAAGCATAAAGTGGCAAAAAGTGTTAATAAGTGTGACCATATGCTGTTTTAAGTGAAGAAATGAGTATTTTGTGTGACTATTGATCATCCAATGGCCACTTGAATTTTATGTTTGTGTGGCCTTTTGTAATATTTAGTCACACAAAGTATGTTTGTTTTGGGTATTTAGTCACATACAATTAAGCATAAAGTGGCCAAAAGTGTTAATAAGTGTGACCATATGCTGTTTAAAGTGAAGAAATTTGTATTTCGTGTGACTATTGATCATCCAATGGCCACTTGAATTTTATGTTTGTGTGGCCTTTTGTAATATTTAGTCACACATCGAATTAAACAAAGAGTGACCAATAATGTTGATAATGTGACTGCATATTACTGTTGGAGCAGAGTTTCTACTGCTATTACTAAGTTAGTTGATGAAGCGAAAAGTGTACCGCTTTTAAGGGGTCATTTAAGCCCTAAATCGTATTTATTTGATCAAATATTGCCCTAAATCGTTCCTTTTGTCATTTTAGGTACTTTTGAGGAGAAATCGGGAAAAGGAAGCATTTTGGACGTTTTTGGAGCATAAAAGTGAAGAAAACGGCAAAGTCTCAAAAATCGGCTGAAAGTTACCTTTGACGGCGTCAGATTTTACTCTGGACGGCGTCATGGCTTGGCAAGAAAAGGTGGATGTGAAATTTACTCATGATAAGCCAGTGAAAATTGCATGTGAATTCTGACGGCGTCACGCTTTAACCTGATCAAGGGCGTCACGGCTTAATTCAAAGAGGGACGGCGTCACGTTCAAGGTCTGACGGCGTCAAGCCTTGATAAGCCAGAACGGATTTTGGAGAGCTAAAGAGGGACGGCGTCAAGAAGGCCATCCGGGATCCCTAGAAGCGGCGAGGTGACGGCGTCACACTCCATAAGGTGACGCCGTCAGATGTAAAAATCTATATATAGTTTTGCAATTCTTTGTCATTAGTGTGGAACTTAGTGTGGAATTTTTGGGAGAAAACCCTAAGACGATTTTAGCATCTTTTTCAAGGCTTTTTGCCTTGAGATCTTCCATGTTACATTAAAAGATAAGTTATCAACTAATCATTCAATATGTCTATGTGTTGTTTGATTTTATCTTGTTCTTGTCTTTTGTTTAACATGTTAGGCTAGATTTATCTTGTGTTTGCTTAGATCTAATGAAACCTAGCTATTGATTATTGGTTATTAGTGTGTTATTAGTTGTATTGGATGATTGTTTATCTATGTTAGGCTTAAGAAAACTGGCTAACTTCCTATTCGGTAACTTGCTTGAACGTCTTAAGAAACATGAACCAAATGCGTACTAAAGGTTTTTATGGTTGTATTTAATGCACAAGCGAATTCTAGTGATCCCATGTTAGGAGCTTCCTAGCCGGCTCGACATAGGAGTGAAGTAGGAGCTTGTAGAGTTGGGGAAGTACGTACGCCACCCCACGATTGGTATTAAGGAATACACCCGTCATCCACGCGACTAATACACACTAATCAACCGGTAAAAGATAGTTAGGGAGTAAGGAAATCTAAGTAAACACATTTCTCTACACTTAAGTTTCCACCAACTTTTTATTTTCAGTTATTTATTTTATTTGCATTCGTAGTAATTTGGGTTAGTTGACTAGCAACTAATTCCGCCCACTCTTTCAAACCCGAGATTTTACTTGCTTTCATAAAAATATAAAAACATAAAAAAGAATCTTCCTTAACCCTTAGACCTATTAGAGTAGTCTTTCATACCTAACGAACACTATTCCCTGTGGAGAACGATCAATCCCCCGTACTTACCACTACACTATACTACATCGGTCAGGTACACTGCCTGGTGGGGTTGTAAGCCTCTTGAGATCCCTCGAGAGGTAAAACCTGTTGTAAGGTTGCAAAACCACGCATCAAGTTTTTGGCGCCGCTGCCGGGGAATAGTTATTGTTTAGGTTGAATTTTTATTTTATAGGTCTACTCACTAGATTCCTTTCTAGTGAGATTTTTATTTTCTTTTTCTAGGTTTTCTTTAGTCTATCTTTTTTCTTCGTTTCTTTGTTCGTGACCATTACCATTCGACATCATGGAAGATGGTAATATCCTTAATCCCAACAACCCACCACCACAACAACCACCACCTCCTAGAGCCCGTACTTTAGGAGAGTACTCCCGTCCTAGCCACCATGGCTATCGAAACACCATTGAGCTCACTCAAGGAGCCAATGTCACACCCTTGCGATCCGACACCATCCGGTTGGTGCAAAGCGGATACGCATTCCATGGACTTCGTTCCGAAGATCCTAATCAACATCTCAAGGACTTTCTCAAAATCGTTGATTCTATAGACCTTGATGTTGCCACTCGAGAGATGACCCGATTGCGTCTCTTCCAATTCTCTCTGCGGGACCAAGCTAGTCAGTGGCTAGAACGTCAACCCGCAGGATCCATCACCTCTTGGGATGATCTCACCACTCGTTTCCTTGCTCAGTTTTTCCCACCGGGAAGAACTACCAAGCTAAGGAATGATATCTTGATGTTCCAACAACGTCAAGGCGAAACTCTCTACGAGGCATGGACTCGATTCAAGGACTTACTCCAAAAAGTCCCTCACCATGGCATAGAACTTTGGCTCCAAGTCCAAATCTTCTATGACCATATCAATCTCTCCACAAGGCAAACCATTGACCAATCGGCCGGTGGAAAGCTACGTGATCTAAGTGCGGAACAATCATGGGCTCTCCTAGAGGATCTTGCTCTTTATGACAACGAAAGTTGGAGTGATCCCCGTGATTTGAATAAAACGGTCAAGGCAATATCTTTGCCTTCGAACAATTCAAGCACTTCCGACCGTAGGATCATAGAACTTGAAGACCAAGTCAAGTTTCTTATGAAATCCTACGAGGCTCCTAAACCTTCAAGCCAAGTGAACAAAATCACTTCTTCATGTGAATTATGTAGTGGTCCCCACGACACTCGTGATTGCATGGAACTCCCCGAACAAGCTTTTGTGGACTACGCATCCTCGCGTACCGACGGAGCGGGAGACAAGTGGTACACTTTCAAACCCGAGCCAAACCCTTATGGTGATTCATACAACCCCTCATGGAGAAATCACCCAAACCTTAGGTGGAAACAAAACCAAAATGCACAACAAACCAATTCTTCCAACCCACCTAATCGTTTCCAATCAAGCGGTTCCAACATGAACCGTACTTTCAACAACAATCCTTCCGGCAATGGTAGTACCAATAACTTTGAAGGATTGATGTCCCAATTTATGGCATCTCAAGAAGCTCGGATAGCTAGATTCGAATCCGAATTCAATCAGCAACAAACGGAGATGACCAATAAAATTGACAACTTGTTGAAAGCCCTCAATAACCAAGTGCTATCACCTCCACATAAGGACGCTAGGAACACAAATAGCGGACCCCAAGTCAAAGACCCTTCTTCATCCAAACATGTCCACTTCGTCAACGTTGTCACTATTAAACCAATCGATAGGAGCATGGAAGAAAGTGACAAGAATGAGGGTAGGATAGAAATGGAACCTAAGGATGAGGTTAAGAAAGTCGAGGTTGATAAGGAAGTTAAGAAAAGTGAAGTAGAGGAAGTAGATAATGATGAGGACTACTTCAATAGGCTACCCACTAAGGAGGAGCGCGCATATCATAAGGACTTATTCGATGACCCCGAGACACCATACTTCCTAGGTAGACCAATTATAAAAATGGGCGACCCCTCTAATCTCAACATACCATGCAACATCGGACATCTACATGTGTGGAAAGCTTACATCGACCTTAGATCACCCATAAACATCATGACTAGAGCCCACTACAACTTGATAATGAAGAATCAACTTGGGTATAGGATGTTTCCGGATAAGGGTTGGATGAGTAACTTCACGGGAAGAGTTAAGGGATTACCGGTTTACGTAGGAAACTTCACCTATGTCACCGACTTTGTAATTGTAGAAGATATCCGCCCAATAGTTGATGCATCCTTAACTCAAGTGGTTTTTGGAAAACCATTTGTTGAGGTCTCTAGAATGACTTATGAACCTTCCTTAGGGATAGTTAGATTTAAGGATGAGACCGATGAGGTAAACTACCAAATGCCATATAAGATAGAGCAATTCCAACACTTGTCAAATGTTGAGAAGGAGCTTAAGCAAGCAGTCTACTATAGGAATGATGAGGATAGGAGTAAAGGAGTAGACTATGTTATGAAAAGGATATTCGGTTTCTACAAGGATTGTTTGAAATTAGGACCAGAATATAAAACCGGAAAGGAGAATGGCCTAGGAACCATGACCGATGATGGAATCACGTAATGTATGTGACTTTGAGTCTAGCTACAAGACTCGTTAATAAAGAAAAGCGCTTCTTGGGAGGCAACCCAATCTTTATTTGCTTTGTGTGTTTATTTATTTGTTTGTTTGATTTTATTTGTTTCCGTATGTGTGTTTAATTTTTATTCTTATTGATTCATGTTCAAAACTAAAATTGTGAAAATGCTTTATTTTGTTTTTAACTTCGTCTTAACTACATATAAAGGTATTTTGCAAAAGATAAGTGTAAGGGAAATCTAAATCGGTTTATTAGAACACAAATGAACATGAATCGTAATAATAATAAATTAGCATACATATTAGTATTCGTTTGAGTCAAATGCTTGTATCGAGTCATAGTGATGTTTTGCAGGATTTCCAGGAAGTAAGGTAAAGGTTTTTCCAGAAATTTTCCGGGAACTTAAAATGAGAATTTTTGTCAGGTCATTTCTGACGGCGTCAGGGTTTATAACCTGACGGCGTCAGATTTAATTTTCAGAAATTTTTGAAAGTTTTGTTTTTAAAAAGTTTTTATTAAATCTCCAACTTATAATCTCCAGGAATCTACAAAATTATCATTCCACAAGCATTATATCTTTATATATAGATTTATCCCGCCGATGCTATGCATGTTTTCGTGTTTGTTTTCTCAGGTTTAACAGGTTATTTTGGACAAGGAAATGTTTTTGAATCAAGCTTATGGCGATGCATTAGTCATGGAGCTTCAACATTACCTTGGAAGAAGATTTAACCGTATTACTTCATTATCCACCGAGCGAATCAGGGGAGTATTTGATTTCATTCTTTTACTTTTTACTTTTACATCTTGTTATTTGAACATTGGGGACAATGTTCATCTTAAGTGTAAGGGGAGGGTAAAAGTACGATTTTAGAGAATACAATTACGCTTGATTTTTGTTTGTTTGATAGTTGATGTGTAATAAAACTGAGATAAATACCTGTTAGGGTAATTTTAGTGCCAAATTTAAAAATTTTTACAACATTTAGGAGTGAAACTTTGATCTTAATGAGCGTCTCACGGATAGGAGTTATATGACTAGCACAAAACCGTTCCACTAAAAAATTTTCCACTCCCAAATATGTGAGGTTCGCCCCTAGAATTGGTAGGAAAAGCATTTATGCTATGATGTGTGTACCGGTAGCACTTAGATTCTAGAACTTGCGTTAGGACCATTCCGAGGCCACAAGTGAGACTACATTCGTGTAGTTAGATTTACTACATGATAAGAGGCATTAGGATTAACCCATTGTTTTACACCTGTGTTTTTGTTATAATTACTTTGGCTACATTAGTCAAGTAATTCTCCCACACCCTTTGCGTTGTACTCATTTTTAGTACACGATACCCCTAGTACACCCCTCAGAGCCTATCTTTTCGTTTCGACCTTTAAGCATCTTACTTAAGGGAAGAATTTGTTACACCCACTAAAATGTACACCCAAATCGCCTTAGCCTACCTTGTATGCACTCATTTTTAGTGCATTATTGTGACAACATTTGTTTAAACCCAAGTTAATTATCTAATCGATTACATGGTTGCTAAGTCGAGTCATATCCTTGTACATATTGTTTTGGGACGATTGGGACTCATGGGTAAGGTACTAGTGTAATGGAGTAATGGGGAAGAACATCATTCATTACCCCCATATGTGATAAATGTTTTAAAGGTACTCCAAGTGTTTTAATTATCTTAATTCGAGTCATTAGAATAGTTATTTGTAAAGTTATGTAAAAATTTAAGTGTAAGGGGGATGCAACGCCCCTATAATGTATTATTTTGGATGGTAGGGCAAGAGTGTATGCAAAAAAAAAAAAAAAAAAAAAAAAAAAAAAAAAAAAAGAAAAGTAGAAAAAGAAAAGTAGAAAAAACATACGGACTACCATCCCGTTTTATTTTATGTTTATTTTATGTTTTTGTTATTTTCTTTCATTAGCTTAAGATTGAGTCGAGTCTTGGCTTAGCAACATTGTATAGTACATGTAATTGATCAAGATCTTTAACTCGCCACCAGTAAAATATCCCTTATCCAACAAAACCGTGTTTTCCTTTTCCCTACACCTAACGTTATAACCCATTTAAAAGCCCTCTTTGATAGTTTATCTTAGGTGCTTACGCCTAGTGGAGGAGGTTTTCGATCCTTTCCCAAGCCTATGGTAATCTATTTGCTATGACAGGTAGTGAGAGATATTATCCGTTTCCATTTATGAGATTTATTTTGATGACACTTGAGAGATGTGAGTATCTAAACACTACTTGTGAGGTGCTAGTTTATAATCTCCGTGCTTATTATGATTAAAGTGGAACGATTATTTGTTGTAATTACTTTTATGTTTTCAGTAAATGACCCCTAACTTGTATTTTGATTAGAATAAAAGCGCATTTGCTTGAGGACAAGCAAATCTCAAGTGTAAGGGTATTTGATGAAGCGAAAAGTGTACCGCTTTTAAGGGGTCATTTAAGCCCTAAATCGTATTTATTTGATCAAATATTGCCCTAAATCGTTCTTTTTGTCATTTTAGGTACTTTTGAGGAGAAATCTGGAAAAGGAGGCATTTTGGACGTTTTTGGAGCATAAAAGTGAAGAAAACGGCAAAGTCTCAAAAATCGGCTGAAAGTTACCTTTGACGGCGTCAGATTTTACTCTGGACGGCGTCATGGCTTGGCAAGAAAAGGTGGATGTGAAATTTACTCATGATAAGCCAGTGAAAATTGCATGTGAATTCTGACGGCGTCACGCTTTAACCTGATCAAGGGCGTCACGGCTTAATTCAAAGAGGGACGGCGTCACGTTCAAGGTCTGACGGCGTCAAGCCTTGATAAGCCAGAACGGATTTTGGAGAGCTAAAGAGGGACGGCGTCAAGAAGGCCATCCGGGATCCCTAGAAGCGGCGAGGTGACGGCGTCACACTCCATAAGGTGACGCCGTCAGATGTAAAAATCTATATATAGTTTTGCAATTCTTTGTCATTAGTGTGGAACTTAGTGTGGAATTTTTGGGAGAAAACCCTAAGACGATTTTAGCATCTTTTTCAAGGCTTTTTGCCTTGAGATCTTCCATGTTACATTGAAAGATAAGTTATCAACTAATCATTCAATATGTCTATGTGTTGTTTGATTTTATCTTGTTCTTGTCTTTTGTTTAACATGTTAGGCTAGATTTATCTTGTGTTTGCTTAGATCTAATGAAACCTAGCTATTGATTATTGGTTATTAGTGTGTTATTAGTTGTATTGGATGATTGTTTATCTATGTTAGGCTTAAGAAAACTGGCTAACTTCCTATTCGGTAACTTGCTTGAACGTCTTAAGAAACATGAACCAAATGCGTACTAAAGGTTTTTATGGTTGTATTTAATGCACAAGCGAATTCTAGTGATCCCATGTTAGGAGCTTCCTAGCCGGCTCGACATAGGAGTGAAGTAGGAGCTTGTAGAGTTGGGGAAGTACGTACGCCACCCCACGATTGGTATTAAGGAATACACCCGTCATCCACGCGACTAATACACACTAATCAACCGGTAAAAGATAGTTAGGGAGTAAGGAAATCTAAGTAAACACATTTCTCTACACTTAAGTTTCCACCAACTTTTTATTTTCAGTTATTTATTTTATTTGCATTCGTAGTAATTTGGGTTAGTTGACTAGCAACTAATTCCGCCCACTCTTTCAAACCCGAGATTTTACTTGCTTTCATAAAAATATAAAAACATAAAAAAGAATCTTCCTCAACCCTTAGACCTATTAGAGTAGTCTTTCATACCTAACGAACACTATTCCCTGTGGAGAACGATCAATCCCCCGTACTTACCACTACACTATACTACATCGGTCAGGTACACTGCCTGGTGGGGTTGTAAGCCTCTTGAGATCCCTCGAGAGGTAAAACCTGTTGTAAGGTTGCAAAACCACGCATCATTAGTCCTGCTGAAGCAGAGTAACTACTGCTAGAACTATGCTAGTGCTGCTGGAATGAGTATATATATATATATAAAACAGAATCATAAACAAAAAGAAATTTGAAATTGAATAAAACTCGAATGTATATAACTGAACAGTATATACAATTGTAATGTCATACATAATCAAATTCTCAAGTACCATAATTTAAAGTCTTTTGACTCTTCTCTGGCCTAGCTTGCTTTAGGTCTTCAATAGAGACATTACTTTTGCGCTTCGATGGTGCTGTTGATCCACAGTTGTTGTCACTTTTCTTTTGCATTGTAGTTGGCGGTGTAGCCTGTAGTAACAAAAGACGCTTGTATCAAACATTGAATTATATATCAAGAATTATATATATGTACGTTGAAAAAACACATGTATGTACCCAAAGCAACGATATTTGATTTCTTTAAGTGCCACATTTTGCACTTAAATGGCTAAAAAAAAAGAATTTTTGCATGTACATATCAGAAATTATTTAAACAAAAGAATAACAAGAAAGATGTTGAAATACATACTGTTGGCAGTGCTTGTGTTGGAGACACATTTTGTTCCGATTGGGAATCTGGAGGCCCGTTTTGTCGTGACTTAGGCTTTTTCTTAGGTCCGACAGTTTTAGCAGATTCCTATATGTATATATACAACACGTTACATTATATAAACAAAAGAATAACAAGAAACATGTTGAAATACATACTGTTGGTACTCCTTGTGTTGGAGACACATTTCCTTGCGATTGGGAATCTGTAGACCCTTGTTGGCTTGCATTTGAGGCTACTGGCAATTGAGATGACAAATTTAACTGCACCCCTTGTTGACTCAACTGTGCCATCAGTTGAGTAAGTATTCTCTTTGTTTCTGTAATCTCATTGGACAGTTTCTTGATCTGGTCATCAGATTCTTTCTGCAAAAAAAAATATAGGAAATGTTGGGATTAAAAGTCTTCTTGATGCTGTTAGAGTAACTGATGCTCTTATTTGTGTCAATGCTACTCAGATGGAGTTAGTGATGCTCATGAACTTCAATTACAAATATGGCATAATTTACTACGTAATACTGCTGGTACACAATTTACTACTGCTAGTACACATTTAATCCTGCTGGTATATAAGCATAATAATAGAATTTGCAGTCAAACTTACAAATGTATCTCCCACTGATGTGATCTCATCATCTGGAAATTCGTAATCGTTGTTTACCCTTCCTTTCAACCACATTATACCACGCGGGGGTTCTTCATCTGCTTCAATCTCTTTATTTTCGATCTAATAAACATCAAATGCATACACATGTAAAGTTGAAACAAGATAAACGAAAATATGAAGGTGCATACACTTGTGATCTTACCATTTTCTCTTTCAAATAAACATATCCACCTCGTCCCATTTTATGCTGATACATGTTTTTGGAACGCGACATTTTAGCTTTATCAGCTATCTTCTAAAAACACAAAATCATAAGGCGTTTACATGTGCTAATGCAGCAAACTAAAAATTATGAAATGACATACAGACTTAAATAAAGATGACTAATTAAAACCTTGTATGCATCGGTGGTCGTCCGGTTTACAAACTCGACCCAGTCTTCTGATTTCACAAATCGACTATACTTGGCCGGGACTTCTTTCAGTTTGGAAGGTGTATTTAGGTGGGGCAAAATGTATTCTTCTCTGAGCTTCGTTCTGAAAGTCCTTAGCAGTTTACCAAGATGAGTCATTACCAATTTTCTGAATGTCACGTCAACATCAAAATATCGCTGCAAAGATTAACACAATGTTGTTAATTAGTTGCACATAATGTAACTGCATAGATAAAATTATGTATTACTGGGTTAAAAAATAGTATATATGTACAGTGATGTCAGTCCATAGTTTATCTCTTTCTTCTTTATTCACATTCCTCCAGGAAAGATTCTTCAAACCTATGTGCTCACGAACCAGATCTCCTAAAAAACTCGAAAACAGTGCTCTGTGTAACCCTGATACCCTATTCAATGCATCGAAGGTTACCTTGAGCTTTATTCCACTAGGTTTGCCATATTTCATGCGAAACTTAAATAGCCTAGTTATGCCTCTCTTAGCTAGTATCCGATCTGATTGGTTGGTTCCAGGCGCATCTAGATCTTCCTCATCAGAATACTTTTCGGATTCATAGTCTATGTTGTTATCATCATGTTCATTATCAGCAGGAAGCAAAAGATGATTATCAACAATGGGTTGAATTCCCATGACTCTTGAGTAACAATGGGTACAAGAAAATGATTCTGGCTTTGAGAGTAATGGTGATATAAGAATTGATTATTGTGTTTTCTTTGCAGTTTTTTTCTTTCTTTTTTTTCTTTTTTATTTTTTTTTTATTTTTTTTATTTTTTTTTAAGGAGAGAAAAGAGGGTGTAGGAAGAAGATGAATCGTACCAAGATCTAGAACAAAGATCATGAACACAAACTGCATATCAAATCAAGAACTCAAATTTACACAATTACACCAAGATCATGAACACAACTTGACACCATTTAACACAAACTGCTACCATTAAATCATAAACCAACATGAAATGAAGAACACAAACTGCTACCATTAAATAAATATGTGCAATCATCAAATCAACAACAGAAACTGCTACCATAAAATCTAACTGTGCAATCATCACATCAAGAACACAAATTGCTACCATTTAACAAACCAAAATACTATCATTACAGTTATAAAATAGATACAGTTAAACTAGTAGTTACCAGTTACTGCACCATTAATAATTACATTTATCCAAATTAAATATCAGAACTGCTACTACGTACCATATTAAAGTAATTATCCTCTAGTTCATAATAGTCGAGATGATCACCACCTTTACATAATTCTCAACACATTTAATGTACGAGAAGTCTTCTTCACGGCCATCGGTTGATACAACATCTTCTTACTCATAACTGCTACTACGTACCATATTAAACTAATTATCCTCTAGTTCATAATAGTCGAGATGATCACCACCTTTACATAATTCTCAACACATTTAATGTACGAGAAGTCTTCTTCACGGCCATCGGTTCATACAACATCTTCTTACTCATAACTGCTACTACGTATCATATTAAACTAATTATCCTCTAGTTCATAATAGTTGAGATGATCACCACCTTTACATAATTCTCAACACATTTAATGTATGAGAAGTCTTCTTCACGGCCATCGGTTGATACAACATCTTCTTACTCATAACTGCTACGACGTACCATATTAAACTAATTATCCTCTAGTTCATAATAGTCGAGATGATCACCACCTTTACATAATTCTCAACACATTTAATGTACGAGAAGTCTTCTTCACAGCCATCGGTTGGTACATCTTCTTAATTACACGGCAGTCCCAAGACAATATCCTGAGTAAATTTCTTTTTATGTGCCTTTTCAACTGGTATTTGAGAGGATTGAGTTTTGGGAGAAGGTTCGTAGGATTCATCTTTGTCATTTACCTACAAGTTGAACGAGTATATATAATGGATTAAGTCTTGAGAATGTGATAAAGGTAGCGAAACAACACTTATTAAATGGACCATTATTACCCCTTTTGTGTCAGCATCACCAGATTCTTCATCGCTAGAGAAATAGAAAGGGCTCTGTCTCTTCCAATCTGTGTTTTCCCATACCTCCTAATAGTTCAACATACCATATGTGTTTCAAAAAATTTAATTAATGGTATAATTAAGGTATACAACTTTAGCCACAAACACATAACAACTTTAGTATACCTTGTTGGAAATGATTTTGAATTTGGACCTAGGGATTTTTGCCTTTGAACCTGTTAAAGCATAAACTTGAATAAATTAAAAATTCACACAGCTTTACATTCAACAATAAATTCACACCTTTTGTGTCAGCATCACCAGATTCTTCATCGCTAGAGAAATAGAAAGGGCTCTTTCTCTTCCAATCTGTGTTTTCCCATACCTCCTAATAGTTCAACATACCATTTGTTTCAAAAAATTTAATTAATGGTATAATTAAGGTATACAACTTTAGCCACAAACACATAACAACTTTAGTATATACCTTGTTGGAAATGATTTTGAATTTGGACCTAGGGATTTTTGCCTTTGAACCTGTTAAAGCATAAACTTGAATAAATTAAAACTTCACACAGCTTTACATTCAACAATAAATTCACACAGCTTTACATTAGAATCGGTAACAACCCCAAACATCACCATTTATAGATCAAAAGCCTGTTACTAATTATTGTACAATGAATCATCAACTGATATGTGAAAACATTAAAAAACATACCTTTGTTGTCATTTGGATTCATTGTTTGTGTGTTTTTGTTTGCCACGACTGTCTTTCAAACTATTACCATTAGCTAAATTAAAAGACAAAGATGAAATGAAAGGTGGCCCAGGATCCTACTGTTACCCGTGGGAATCCGCCGTGGGAATAAGAAGAATGTGTGTTTTGATTAGGGTTTATTGATTTTTGGGTGTGTTTACAATTGATCGGTAAAGGGAATAATTGACCCTTTACTATTGATCAAGTGGTGGTTAGGTTTAATTAAGACGTGGAGATGTGTTAAAAAAAAAAAAAAAAAAAAAAAAAAAAAAAAAAAAAAAAAAAAAATCTAATGGTGTTGACTAGGGGTGGCAATTTTCGACACGACACGCTAACCGACACGGACACGACACGAAGATAAACGGGTTTGGGTCAAGGATAAACAGGTTTGGGTCGAAAACAGGTTAACCCGTATAACCCGTTTAATAAATGGGTCGTGTATAGGTTTAGTAATTTTAAACAGGTCAACCCGTGAACCCGTTTAAATATATAAACTTTTAATCAATAAAATATATAACTTTTGTAAAGTAAAACTTTAATAAACTTGGAAATTAAAGTCAGAAATGATTAACCCTTTTAACTAGTTTATTTGAACACTTCCACTATTCAACGCTCAAACTAATTAATTAATTAACCCTTTTAACTAGTTTATTTAAACGGGTTACACGGGTCATAAATGAGTTACACATTTTAGGTGTGTGTGGGTTAGGGTTGAGGTTTTTTACACGATTAATAAATGGGTCGTGTTTGGGTTGAGGTTTTACCAAACCGCCAACCTGCCAACCCGAGTGGGTCGACACGGACACGACTCGATTGCCACCCCTAGTGTTGACGTGGCGGTGAAAACCAACTATAGCCGATACCTAGGGATGGCAACAGGTTCGGGTTCGTGGCGGGTTTTAGTGTACCCATACCCGAACCCGTTTATAATATACCCGTACCCACCCCATATCCCACCGGATACCCGATTAATATTATCCATCGGTTTTTTGTGTTTCCCCGCGGGTATCGAGGTTATCCGTAATTAAAAGTTAAAGAAAATGAATATCGTATCAAACGATTTAACGCAACGTACTCGGCACGATATTCACCAAAAAAATCAAATGCGCAAGAGGTTTCAAAAGTTAATCATTCTCATTTCAAAAAATAATCTCGTTTTAGCCTTTTAAAATGGGTTTGGTATCCTCATTCGTGTAACGGTGGAGAACACGGACTCACGAGTACTCACTCCAAAAAAGTGAATAACCAAATTAATAGTCGAGAAGAGTATTGACAATAACTCGAGTCGAGACGAGATAACAAAAACAAGTCAAAGACATAACTAACAACAAACATATCAAATAAGATGAGTCGATTGGTAATCGTCGGTATTTTCCCATAATCCCGTTTATTAGTACAAGTTAAGGTATACTCGTTTTATGATTTAAAACAAGTTTGGACTTACGACAAAATTAATCTTTGGAAATAACAAAATATCGCCAAGACCCTTTCATTTATCGAACGTTTCCAAGTCAAAAGACTTTATTGAAAATCAATTTCCCGAGTAATTTATAATATAACGAGTATTTATATAAACCCTAAACCCTAAACCCTAAACTCTAAGCCCTAAACGCTAAAGCAATCCGTAACTCAAGCAATAACCAAACGAATAGTCCAATAAATCCAAATATGTTAGTGTACGGATAGTATGTCTCGAATAGTCCAATAGCCCTCGCGAGTTCCGTTTTTATCCCAAACGTCACACGCAAGGTTTTCAAAATCGGGATCCTACTTAAGATCCTATGGTAAAGATCAGTCTTTACCATAGGATCTTAAGTAGGATCCCGATTTTAAAAACCTTGCGTGTGACGTTTGGGATAAAAACGGAACACACGAGGGCTATTGGACTATTCGAGACATGCTACCCGTACACTAACATATTTGGATTTATTGGACTATTCGTTTGGTTATTGTTTGAGTTACGGATTGGTTTAGCGTTTAGGGTTTAGGGTTTAGGGTTTATATAAATACTCGTTATATTATAAATTACTCGGGAAATTGATTTTCAATAAAGTCTTTTGACTTGGAAACGCTCGATAAATGAAAGGGTCTTGGCGATATTTTGTTATTTCCAAAGATTAATTGTGTCGTAAGTCCAAACTTGTTTTAAGTCATAAAACGAGTATACCTTAACTTGTACTAATAAACGGGATTATGGGAAAATACCGACGATTACCAATCGACTCATCTTAAGCTTTTAAAGATCCTTTGTAAGATTCGGATCATTTTTGCTTTGCAGTATCGTAAAATCGTAAGATCCTAATATCAGGATCGGGATCCTGACAACCATGTTCTCACGTACACTTCTAATTTCCTTACTTCGTTATTAACCAAATTTAATAACAAATATCTCCACAACTAACTTTTAATTTAACAATTGTTTTTATTTATTTCTTTTATTTTTGTCCAAAAGTCGAGTCAATATCAAGCCGCAGCAAATGAGTTAATATTTCCTTTCGAGTC
This sequence comes from Artemisia tridentata subsp. tridentata, assembly GCA_021014915.2. Lineage (NCBI taxonomy): Eukaryota > Viridiplantae > Streptophyta > Magnoliopsida > Asterales > Asteraceae > Artemisia > Artemisia tridentata. The sequence goes on along the minus strand of CP139502.1, from coordinate 350,256,541 downwards.
ACTGTCAAACATTTATTCCCTCGGGTCAATAATAATGAACCCGATCTCAAATCATCCCAAACATCACAAACAACTAGTTGGAAATATTGAGTTTGGAAGTTTATTATTCACAAAGCATGATATACAACTAGTTGTTGCATCAACTCATTGTACATGGAAAGTCAATACTTGGTAAAAGGAAATTGGAGATTTTTCATGAAACTTCAATTCACACTTTACTTTTGGCACGCGCCGTCGATCCCTTTTCCCGCCTAAAGTCTTGGGAACCATTCATCTACCTCTCCAGCCTATTTATACCTATCGATTGTATACCAAAGAACACACACAAACACATATATCCCTTTCAATTCAAAGAAAACTTCAACAATGGCAGCAAATAATGTTAACTTTCAAAATGATGTTGAAGAGTACGAGTGGGTGTTAAACAACAATATGCTGTTTGACGCAGTGTTTAATACTTTCGGGTATGAACCCGTTGCAGAATATGGGTCGTATAGGAAGGTAGATACGTGGATGAGGGGTCAAATTTTGAACTGGCTGCATGCGCAAGACTTTTACTGGGATGAGGTTTGGGGATTGAGTGACTACGGGGGAGGAGGAGGAAGAAGATGAAGAGGAAGAGGAGGAGGAAGTTGAAGAGGAGGAGGTGGTGCAGCAAAATGAAGAGGATCAGCAGCAAATTTTGGTAGAGCAGCAAAATATGGTGGAGCAGCAAAATGTGGTGGTGCCTCAAAACCAGGGGGAGCAATAAGATGGGTTTCAGGACCCTTATAATCTAGAAAAGAGGGTTAGCGATCTTGAAATTGTGTTTAAACGACTCAAGGAAAGGCAGAAATTGATGGGAAGCAGGGAAGAGAGCTCTGGTTCTAACAAGTTGGGGTGAAATGGAGTGAAGCAGTTTAGGATGATGGTTTTTTTTTTGTTTTTAGTATGTTTAGTATTTAGGTTGGATAATTAGATATATATACTATATAATGTTGTATTAATTGTTTATGGTTGCTTGTGAATGTTTGAGTTTGATAATACTGCTGAGAATGGAGTGGATGCACAAAGTTCTTACTGCTAGGAAAACTTTGTTATGCTAGAATAAAACGTTGTACTGCTGGGTAGCCGTTTTTGGGTTTTAACCGTGGTTTATTTCTAACCGTTGGGGTAACTATTGTCAATTACTTCGCTTTATTTAGGGTTTCATAAATTGGGTAACTGTCTTTCTTTATATAATTTATACGATTTCTTCAAACTTGAGAAACAATTAATTGAAGTCGGTCCAATCATAACCCAGCACTCTAATCAAGCATTTACTCAATTTTCATGGCAAATTTAGAGTTTTATGATACGCATAACTAGGTTGCATTCTTAGAGAAACCAGAAGGGAGTCAACACTTCCACCAGATAATAGATTTTCTAAACACTACCCGCATCAGGTATGCTCTTACAGTCAATCCTACTATCTATGTCTCTCAAATCAAACAGTTTTGGCGGTCTGTTACTACCAATACATTTGAGAATGGAGACAAAGAGTTAATTGCAACAGTTGACGGCAGAACAATAACTATTACTGAGGCATCTGTTAGGAGGCATCTCCATTTAGCAGATGAAAATGGTATTAGTTCTTTGCCTAATACTGAAATTTTTCATCACCTTTCCAGAATGGGGTATGACACATCTTCTCAAATTCTGACTTTTCAAAAAGGATGTTTTGCCCCACAATGGAGATTCTTCATACATACCATCCTTCATTGTTTATGTCCAAAGAAAACCGCATGGGAGCAATTCAGTAGCAATATTGCAACAGCTCTCTTTTGTTTAGCAAAAACAGGACTTTTAATTTTTCAAAATTAATTTTTGATGGTATGGTGAAAAATGTGGATAACAAATACAAGTTTTTAATGTATCCAAGGTTTATACAAACGGTTTTGAATAGACGGAAAAGTTTGCTTCTATCTCATAAAAGTGTTTATCCAACTCCTTGCCTTACTCAAAAACTGTTCAGTAACATGAGCATGGCTTCTAGGGGGTTTAATGGGATAGTAGTTCCACTTTTTGAAACAATGTTGGTTCAAAATCAAAACATTCAGGGTGAAGGATCAACAAGCCCAGTTGAGTCCCATCACACACCCACAGGTTCATCTGGTTCTCAATCAGCCTCACAACCAAATATGGGGGAAATGCCCCATGATTCACCTCGATCGGGAGGTAACACACCTGGAAGTGATGAGGGCAGAGTGTCACTAAAGGAATTGATGGATATTTGTACCAAATTGCCTCAAAGGGTGACTGGGTTGGAGAAAGAACTCAAGGAGACAAAGCAAGAACTCAAGGAGACAAAGCAAGCACTCAAGGAGACAAAGCAGTTGTATAGTACTGCTTACAAGAAGGTCATTGAAAAAGTGAAGAAATTGCAGTCTAAAGTCAACTCACTTAAAGCAAAGAGAAAGGCAAATATTGTGGAGTCTACAAGCTCAGATGATGATGATTCAGATGATAACATGGATGTTTCTTCCAAACAGGGGAGGAAGACAACTGATATTGATCAAGACCCCAATATTTCTTTAGCTGAACAGAATGCTGAGTTTCAGGGGAGGAAAGATATGGGTGAAGAAAATTTGGATGCTGAAAATATTGGTACTTCTCATCAACATGATATGGATGTGTATGATAGAAGGCAAAGGGCAGATAAAGGAAAGGGCATTATGATTGAAGAAGAGCCACCAAAGATGGACAAGAAGAGTGTTCTTGCTCAGATTAGTTTTGATGCAGAGGTAGCTAATAAAGCACAGGAAGATGAAACATCAGAAATTGATGATATTGCATATTTCCTTGATCAAACAAGACTTGTAAATCAAGCAACTTAAGCAATGTTTGATCACGCTCAAGAAGTTCAGTATATGATTGATGCTGATGATGTTTTAAAGGAAAAGTTAGGTGAACAAAGAGGAGATAAAATGTTGTCCATTGATGAGAAGTCAAGACAACTTGTTGAACTAATAAATTCCAGAAGAAAGTCTGTTTCAGAACAAAAAGCCAAAGAAAAGAGGAGTAAACCACCTAGTAAAACTCAACAAAGACACACCATGTGTGTTTACATGATGAACATGGCTAGATACAAAAGGAAGCATTTAGAAGGTAGAAATTTTGAGGAGATCAAGAGTGGTTTTGAAAGAGTTTACACAAGAGTGAACACATTTACTCCCATGGGAAGAGAAAAACCATGTAGAACTATAAGAAGATATGGTATAATATTGGAGTCTGAATCTTCAAAGAAACAGAAGATTGGTGAAGAAGAAGTACCTACAGCAGAGGAAGAAGAAACAACAGAGGAATTAACTGACGAAAGACTCAAGCAGCATATGATTGTTATAATCCCAGAAGTATTGGATGTTCATCATCCTATTCAAGCTAAACATCCAATTATTGATTTGGAGATACACAAAGATACATTTGGGAAAGCTTGGAAGATAATCAAGCTAGGAGGACACTCAGAAATTTATAAGTATTTTGAAGATGTGCTGAATATTTTTGATAGAGAAGACTTGGACAATCTATGGAGTATGGTTAAAGAAATGTTTAGATCTACAGATCGTTTACAAGACAAAGAGAAGGAGCTATGGGTGGAATTGAAGAGGTTGTATGAACATGATCCAAAAGATATCTTATGGAATTTTTGAGCTCATGAGTTGAGTACAAAATGGAGACTGTATGATACATGTGGTGTTCACCATGTATCTACAAAGAATGGAGTGGATGTCTACATGCTGATAGAAAAAGATTATCCATTAAGGGCAGCTAGCTTATTTGTTATGTTAGATGCTAAGCTCACAGTTACTGATGAAGACTCAATAATGGCAAGAGAGTTACTGAGAAAGATCTTCAGACAAGAAAAAAGGAAATAATGTTATTACTGCTTGTGTAAATATTAGTGTTGCTAGGTTTAACGTTGTACTAACATGTTTAACTTTGTATAGAAGATATTTGGATTTTGTAACAATTTTCTTTAATAAAACAGATAGTCTATAAGAGGAATACAAAAGAAGGTATAATCGAAAAAGACCCAAGGGCGGAGATGGTTGAGTTGTTGGTGTTGTGAAGGGGAGGTCACAGGTTCGATACCTGTGGCTTCCTTTTTGGTATTTCCCTCCCCAAAATTTTTAAAAAGCCCCCATTTTTTTCAGCAAATTTCAAAATTAAAGCCCCCCATATTTTTTTAAAAAGCCACCCATATATATTTTTTTCAGCAAATTTCAAAATTAAAGCCCCCTATATTTTTTCAGCAAATTTCAAATTTCGCACATTTCTCACCAATCACAGCCACCAGTCACCATCCACCGTTCACCAGTAACCAATCACAGCCACCACTCACCATCCACCACTCGCCGGTCCGGCCATCAACAACAGAGGGAGGTTCATTTAGATCTAAATTAGGTAATTTTTTTAATTAGGAAATCATTTTTTTATGCAATGGTGAAATTATATTATTCTCGAAATTGTTTTTTACAATTATAAAGATAGCAAATTCTGCCCACTAAAATTCCCACTGTCCATTGTAATTATACATAAATGATTTGATGCTTATATTGGTTTAATTTGTGACTTGTAGGATATATAGTTTTTTAAAGTTGTATTTTGGGTTTAACATGAATGAAAAATAGCATCTTCAACTTGAAAAACCAACTGTTATTACATAACAAAATTCTGCATACATAGATGCATTGTTGATTGCATAGTTGATTACATAGAAGGAGAAAACATAGTACTTATTACAGTAGCATCATAACATCAAGACTAGTAAAGCTCAGCCAATTGTCCTTTTCCCTTTACCCTTAGTGAGTTCAATTGGGCCTTTTCCCTTCTCTTCTTTGCTTGGATTTCTTCCCAAGTTTCCTGATTTGGTAGGCCTAGAACTTGTTCCCTATTTCCTGGGATTGACAGAGTGTGAACTGGAGGAGGGTTTTTGGACATTGTGGCTTTTTTTTAGACAGCTTCATCTTCAGATGTTGAATGATAGCTAGAAACCAAGCTATCATTAAAAAAGCTACTGTTAAAGGAGCTAAAATCCTCAGAGCTTGAGTCAACAACCTTTCCCTTAGGTGGTATTCTCTTATGAAAGCTACCTGTAGGAGGGTAGGGGAAATTCCAATCAGGTTTAGTAGACATTAGTTCTGATGAATTAGAGGATATTTCAATAACATTTGGCTTGGAATTCATTATGGATGAGGTTTAGTGTTTAACAGGTTTTTGATGGTGTAATGTTGTGTATAATGTTGTGTTTATGTAATGGCCATTTAAAGTAAAGAGGATCACATAGTTCAATGTATAAGTAAATGCCTTTAAAGGCTTGGTTGGTATGTGCAGGTAACTTCCTGCATTTAGGTGTAATAAACAAAGTTTGACTTTGACTTTCTTATATGCATTTTTGGAACTAGGCAGTACTAAACACTTGACATTGTAGCTTGTACTAATCCCACATTTTTCTTAATCAGTTAAATTATACATATAAATTGTGGTAAGAAAAAACTTACAAATCACAAGGCAGTTAGAAAATAATATTGACATTAACATAGCTGCATTAATATTTAACATAATATCATACATGCATCTATCGATCAGTACCATTCGATGAAACCACAAAACACAACAACATCATAAAAACTACCAACAACATCAACCATGACACCACAAAACACAAAAGACATAAACATAGACAACTAGCATATCAACCACATCAGTAGTCCATTGATCCAAGCTTCTTGATAAAGTTGCCCAAATCACCTAGACGCTTATGCTTTTGGACAATATCAACAAGCAACCTATCAGATGCCATCATGTCCTCCTCTTGCATCCTCCTTAAATCAGCAATGCTTTCAAGAGCAGAATCAAAACCATATAAAAGCTCTAACTCCTTGATCATCTTATCCCTATTGTTTATCATCATTCTTTTCTCAGAAACCTTGTGCCTCAAATCATGAACTTCCTTGGAAGTAGCTTCAACCTGTCGCTCATAGTAAACTAGCATCATGTCTTTCAAAAGCTTTGAGTTTGCAACTGTTGCCAATTCAGAACAAATCACTAGTTTAGTTTCCATATATGATTTTGATAACAAAAAACTTTGAGATTTTTTGTAATTTTTAAATTTTTTTTTGGTTTGTTAAGAAGATATGAAAATTATAAGAGAGGTATCTTGCTTTATATACAAAAACAATCAAGAAACACCTAGACGAAGGAAGATGTATCGAGCCTTGCAATGAGAATAGTGTGTAATGATGATTAGCCTTCCCCATAATTACTTGCAACTTGCAAGTTACAACAAAAACCATTAATACTATACAGAGTATTATTTTAATTTGCAATTTGCAACAAAAACCATTAATACTAGATTTTACTAATGTATAGTTGTAATATTTTCAAAATAAACATTTTATCCCACATTAGAGTTGGGCCCAAACGTATCAAACATTTACAATTTTATATTGGTTTAATTTGTGACTTGTACTAGCAGTACTAACTTTATAATAGCAGTACGAACTTTCACTAACAGTAGTACCTTTTGTACTAGTAGTGGTAAATACTTGGTTTACTTATGCACAAATGATTTGATGCTTATATTGGTTTAATTTGTGACTTGTAGGAGACATACGTTACCATTTGACCTCAACAATAGCATGGACAAGTCTTGGATGAAAACTAGTAGGACCAAGAAACAATATATTGCTGGAGTACAAGCATTTATTCAGTATGCAGAACACAACTTGCAGAAGATGAGGAACATCGACAGTAATAAACAACAGTTTAAGATGCCATGTCCGTGTATCTCATGTTTAAACCGCATAGAGCATAAAGTGGAGGATGTGCAGTTCCATTTATTCTGCCACGGGATTAATCAAAGCTACACAAAATGGGATAAACATGGAGAAAATGATGAGCAAGCAACAACTGCCCAAATACCTGTTAATGCTACAACAGAGGAGTTTGTTGACGACACGGATTTCGACATGGATTTTGTTCCAGAAATTCCAACAGATGGCCCAGCAACAGTGAACATGGTTAATGGTGCAAAAGAATGTTTTGATGAGGATAACCTTGCCAAGTTTCAACAACTATTATTAGACGCGGAGAAGCCACTTTACGAAGGATGTCCTGACTTCACAAAGTTGTCCGCAATAGTTAAACTACTCAACTTGAAGGGTAAGTATGGAGCTTCTGATAAGTTCTTTACTGAATTACTAGGATTGTTGAAAAAGATGCTACCTGCTGGTAACGAAATGGTTGAAAAAACTTATGAGGCAAAAAAACTAGTGAGAATGATGGGATCAGGATACAAAAAGATACATGTATGTAGCAACAACTGCATTCTTTACTGGAAGGTTAACAAGGAGTTGACTGTTTGTCCAACTTGTGGGACATCAAGATGGAAGGTGGATAGTAAGACACATAAAGTGTACGAAAACATTCCGGCAAAGGTAATGTGGTACTTTCCAATTATACCAAGACTGCAACGCCTCTTTAAGTTAGAAAGTATTTCAGAAGATCTAACATGGCACGCAACAAGGAGGATAACAGATGGTGTTTTACGTCACCCCGCAGATTCACAGGCATGGCGTACCATAGATGAAAAATTCCCCGAAATTGCTGAAGATCCGAGAAATCTACGGCTAGGAATATCGGCTGATGGGGTTGACGTCAACTCAGGAAATAGGCATCACAGTGTATGGCCAGTTTTATCTGTCATATACAACCTTCCTCCATGGTTGTGTATGAAAAGAAAGTTTATCATGCTTTCGGTATTGATATCGGGATACCCGGGAAATGATATCGATGTAATTTTAGAACCGTTGGTTGATGATCTGAATACCTTATTCGAGGAAGGGGTTGATACATACGATGCTTCTAAAAAAAGAAAACTTTAATCTGCGTGCCGTTGTATTATGGACGATAAATGATTACCCTGCACTTGGTACATTATGTGGCTGCCCATACAGTGGATTCAAAGGTTGTGTAGTATGTGGGAAAGATACACACTGTGTTAGACTTTCCGCCTTATCCAAGCAAAGTTATGCTGGACACAAACGATATCTACCATACAACCATCCATTCAAAACGCAAAGAAAGGCGTTTAATGGACAAGAAGAACCACGTCATGCTCCAAATCCATTGACCGGGGAACAAATACACAACGAGATGCAACATATTGAAAATAAATGAGGAAAAGGAAAAACCTCGAAAAACCAAGAAGATACCAGAGGCAGAGGTGGGAAGATTAAAAAGCAGAAAAGGAAAAAAACAAAAGAAGAGGGTAGTTCAAGCCAACCAAATGAAGCATATTGGATGAAATTCAACATTTGGTATCGAAAGCTAAGGTATTAGAGGCATCATTCTGTTCCGCATTGTATTGACTTCATGCATGTAGAAAAGAATGTTGGTGAGAGTCTACTCGGAACTTTGCTGAATGTTCCTGGAAAGACAAAAGATGGAATGCATGCTCGACTGGATCTGGAAGAGTTGTGGATAAAAGAAGAGTTGATTGCTAGGCAAGAAGCAGACAAAACAACACTACCTCCAGCAGGTTACACATTAACGAATGCTGAAAAAGACTTCTTTTAGGAAACGTTAAGCAACATCAGGGTACCACAAGGCTATTGTTCAAATTTCTCTAGTTTGGTCAGCCTAAATGATAGGAAGCTCATTAGCCTTAAATCGCATGACTATCACATGTTAATGCAAGAGTTTTTACCCATTGCTATACGTTCAGTCATGCACCCGCCCACACGATATGCTATTATCAGGTTTTGCTTTTTCTTTAAATCTATATGTAGGAAAAAAAATCAGCTTGCAAGAACTAGATAAGATGCAAGAAGAAGTTGTTGTTACACTGTGCCTACTTGAGAAGTTCTTTCCTCCGTCTTTTTTTGATATTATGATACACTTGACTGTGCACCTAACTAGGGAGGTAAAATTATGTGGTCCCATATGCTTTCAGTGGATGTATCCCTTCAAAAGATGTATGAATGTTATTAAAGGACATGTGCGAAACAGAAATAGACCAGAGGGATGCATTGTCGAGGAGACTATCGCGGAAGAAACAATAGAGTTTTTTAACGAATATCATAAAACCATGAAAACTATTGGTATCCCAGCTGATAAACATGTAACCAATGAAGATGAGGACGGAAAGCCATTGTCAGCCGGCAAACCAAGTGAAGTTTTCGGAGAATCCTTTCAGAAAGCACATTTGTATGTAATACAAAATACAGATGAAATTCAACTGTATATCGAGTAAGTATTACTAACACATGTCGATTTCGTTGCTTAAAATGTTCTATCAAATATAATAATCAAAGACATTTATTTGTTTCAGGGGACACAAGGAAGTTTTGAAAAGAAAAAACCCGGGTAAAAAAATGGCATTGCTGGAGAATGAGCACAGTAAATCTTTTGCTAAGTGGTTAATCGAAGAGGTAATTACTCGTATGTTGTTTATAATTGTTTGTTTGTTGCTATCATCATAATTGTCCCTCCTATATATGACATTAGATAGAGGTCGACCAGCACACCATTTCATTATCCCAAACACTCCTATTCTTTAATTATTTGTTTGTTGTTCCTGCAATTTAAAGGTAATATATACTTGTAATGAAATTCAGGTTGAGAGAGAGTTAGCGATATCCAATGATAGTGTATCAGAAACTGTGAGGTGGATATCATTTGGACCACGCGCCAGCGTAGTGAAATACGAGGCGTATAACATCAATGGGTATACATTTCGTACAAAAAGTAATGATGGCATAGTTTACCAGAACAGTGGGGTTAGTGTTGAGTCAGTAGATATGAACATATCCAAAAAAGAAGTTGCAACCATAAGCAAAACATCTTATTATGGGGTTTTAAAAGAGATATGGGTACTAGATTACCGTTTCAGGCAAATTCCTCTTTTCAAATGTGATTGGGTTAATCGCAAAACTCATGGGGTCAAACATGATACTCTTGGTTATACGTTGGTAGACCTGAATACTTTCGGCCACAAGGATGATCCGTTCATATTAGCGTCACAAGCAACACAAGTGTTTTATGTGAAAGACCAGGCACAGAAAAATTTGTCCATTGTCTTTAAAACACCTACCAAGAATTACAAAGATACATATGACGAAGTCGATGAGGAGTTTAGTACAGTCATTCACGAGCAAAATGAAAAAATATTGCCACGTGTATATAAAGAAGACTTGGGCAAGGAATCACGAAGTGACTACTATCGAACCGACATTGAAGGTATTGTTATACGAAAATCCAAGTGAAGCATGTCATGCTGCATTAAGACTGCTAGTGTAAGGTTACTGCTGGTATTGTAAAGTTAGTAATGTTAGATGAATAGCTGTTTTAGTATTAAATAGTTGTTCCTGTAATTTAGCCTGTTGTAATGGATTTTGACTCAAAAAAGTCAAGCTTTTCAATGGCAATGAAAAATTTTGCGGTTTTCACTGTTATATGTCCACTTGCAGTCAAGCTTTATTGTATTTGCAGTTTCCATTTATCATGTATATGCACTTGCAGGCACTTTAGTAACATGTTACTTCATTATAAAGTTGAAAATTGACTTTAGAAAGTCAAGTAATCTGGTTCCTAGGGGCAAGTAACATACTTACATACTACTGCATTAAACTAGATAGACTATAAAATCCTAGCATTGTAATGGGGCAAATTAAATAAAGGGTCATGACTAACAGTCTGAACTCAAAATATGACTCTATGATTTAGACACCTAAATAAATACTTCATGTGACCAAATGTAACATCTTGAATTTAGTCACACAAACACTCAATGTGACTAATATCAAGGTTAATGGTAACTGAGTTCACATTTTGCTATACATAATAGTCACATGAATATTTCACAGTGTGACTATTTTGAATGTATTGGTCACATATAATACCCTTATAATGTGGCCATAAACATAATTTAGATGCACATTTGTGGTATGGTGTGACTATTGTATTGCCTATAGTTACATGATTGTGCTACAATTAAATGTGACCATACACATTAGGAATAGGCAGGCAAACACACACTTAACTTTAGACACCATATTAACTTACGTGACCATTTGTATCGAATTATTATCACACTTAATCATATATGCCTATGGTTTAGTGTGACCATATATGACATTTGGTCACATTGTTCAAGTGTGTGACATATATTTGTCACTTTTAAATGCATATCGTGACTAATGCTTCAAACTTACTTTTCAGTTGTCACACATTTCAAATTCATATGTGGCTAAATTTTCAACAAAAAACTAGCAGTCACGCTTAAATAATGTGTGACAAACTTAAGTGTATGATTTAACCACATACACAATTACTTCGTGTGACCATATATGGATTTTGGTCACACTTTTCAATTGCGTGACATATATTTGTCACATATGTATATATATAGTGTGACTAATGTTTCAACCGTATTTGTATCCGTCACACATGCCAAATAATAAGTGACTAAAAAATCAAATTTTTTTTTACCAGATACGTATAGTCATGAAAAAATTCAAATGTGTGGCTGTAGCCTCAGATGTAATTCCAAAATGGTCACACAAGTCAGATCAAGTGTGGCTGTTTATTTTATTCTGGTACATTTAATCACATAAAAAAGCGACTGTGTGGCTGTTCGAAAAACAGCATGTGTGACTAAATCCCATTTTTGTACTAGTGGATGAATGTTGTGAATTCTGAGTGTTGGAGCTGGACTTACATCTACTTCTGTGGGTAAGTTATTGAAGTCAGTGATTACCCCTTCTTCATAAGAAGCCCCATCAAAAATATCTTCATTTGGCTCATCAAAGACCTCAAGTTCTGGCATCTCAGAATCATCAAAATCAGCATTTGGAGTAGAAACATGATCAGCAGAATTAACAGCATCACCACCAGACTTAATTCTGAAGTGCTGGTAGCAGGATTAACAAATTCACTACCAGACTTAGGTGTGGAAGTACTGGTAGCCTGCTTCCCAAGGTGTTTATCAGCCAAAACATTTACTTCTTCTCTGAAGGATAAAATATCTTCTGAAACCTTTGTAGGAGAAGCCCCTTTTTCTTGTGCTTGAGGCTTGTTCACAGTCTCCTTTTTCTTTGTAGAAGACTTCTTTGTTCCTTCATTGGCTGCAACATGTTTGACTTCAGTGGTAGGAATCACAATAAGCTCTTCAATCTCCTTGTCTGGCTCAGCAGTGCTTGCATCAGAAGTAACTTGGGTACCTGCATTGTTAGTTACTTCTATGGAACCTGCATCAGGGTTAGCTTGATTCTCCTTAGAGACAGGAATATAGTTCATAGAATCAGTTAAATAGTCAATATCAAACATCCATCTATGACCTAGTCCCTTTACATTGGGTTTTTCCTCAAGAAAATTAATATGAAGATTCTCTTCTACTCTCTTGGTCACTAAATTGTATACCCTAAAGGCCTTACTACTCAGTGAATACCCAACTAGAAACCCTTCATCAGACTTTCCTTCAAATTTGCCAAGCGCACTGAGTGTATCAAGAATGGTAACATGGCACCCAAAAGGCCTTATATAGCTACCACTGGTTTATGGCAAAAAATAAGCTCATAAGGTGTTTTATTATGAGGCTTGGTCACTCTAACCCTATTGAATATGTAGCAGGCACAACAAACTACTTCTGCCAAAAAGGTTGTGGGTAAGAGTGAGTCTGCTAGCATAGTCCTAGCTGCCTCAATCAGGGTCCTGTTCATTCTCTCAGCAACTCCATTCTGCTGTGGAGTTCTAGCAATGCTATATTGTTGCTTGATTCCTTTATTATCACAAAACGCAATCATGCTCCTATTTTTAAATTATGTGCCATTGTCTGTCCTAATAATCTTAACCTTTTTATTAAGTTGGTTTTCAATCTGCCTAATGAAGGTTTGAATTAATTGTGTGGTTTCAGCTTTCTTAGACATAAAGAACACCCAACAAAATCTAGTACAATCATCAATGATGACAAGGCAGTAGCTAGCATGGTTAATACTTTATACAGATGTAGGGCCAAACAGATCCATATGTAAGGTATGTGATGAACTCAAATAAGTACATTTTATTACCATCATTTATCCTATTTATTTGACTTGTTATATTATATTATCTGTGAGAATTGATACGTTAATATTTACTTTTGTAATTCTCAGGTAAAAACAAGTACTATGTGAAACTTGGCGATTTTGGACTAATTATGGAGCAAAACAAGCAAGAAGTTAAGAGTCTATTGAAATGTACACGATCAAGATAATTCTGCTCCAGATACGCCGCATCATACTTCGTACATACGGCGCATCACTATCAAGATTTCACAAGTTATAATCCAAGACGGCAAAGGACATGCGCCGCATCTAGAAATGGAGTTACGCCGCATCTTAAGGCGGTATACGAATATTCCTGAATATATTAATCTTGGACCCCACGCGAAGTTAAGTCAATGCGCCGCATCTACTTATTCAATGCGCCGCATCTAACCCTCAGACAGAAACTATAAATACCCCAAAGTCAGACGAATTTTGTGGTGCAATATACCTAGTACGAGACTTAGCAGAAGACAGAAGAGGCCGAATTCAGATGCATTAGCAGCACAAGACACACCTTGAACGAAGATACAAGAGCTGTAAGAAGGTCCTGCATGTATTCAATTCATTAGGTAGTTTTGTTTTATTGTATTAGTACACTTTAATTCATCAGGATTGATGGGCTTGTGTCATGTGATCATGCACTTCAACTCCCCTTAAAATTGCTTTCCCATTAATTAAAGTTTATATGTTGATGTCTTTGGTAACTTTTATTAGTGCATTGATAACCTCTGTGTCTAGCTGAGCATTGATCGGGTCGCCATGCCTCTTTCCTCGCCTATTTATTCTATCGCCTATGTATTCTATCGTCTGTAGAAAAGTAGGAAGAAAGATAAGTAGGATAGACATAAGTAATCATTAAGGGTTTACTCGCCGATAAGATTAGAGCCAACGAGAAAGGTTTAACTCTCGGTGCGTCGCATCGAACTATACACTACATATAAAACTAGCAATAAAACAAGTGACAAACTACTTAATTATCAGGACAGGTCTTCTTATTGTCTCAAGTATCTATCTGTGTACGTGTGTGCTAATCGCTGATTCGTGCCCATTAGTTTAGTTTATATTTAATCTTAACCAAACCGTGCCAGTCTCTCAGGCTGAACCCCCTTGCGTTAGATTAGGTTGTATAGCTAACTTAAGATATTAAAATACTGATTAGAATAACTAGATAATACGTTCCACTCTTAGTGATCGACACTCTACTTACCATTATATTCATACTGACCGGGTACACTACTCGTTAAAGCGTGTGTTTTATTGATAAGTCGGCTAAATATAAATTTAAAACTTGAATACTGCTAAAACCACAACGACACATCACGCGCGCACCAAATCTTTGGAGCCGCTGCCGTGGTTATAAAAATTAGAGCAATACACACGCACATCAAGTTTTTGGCGCCGTTGCCGGGGAGTGAATTGTTATTATCTGTTAATTTGATTAGTATTTTAATTAGGTTTCTCTTTTTAATTTTTATTCTAACCGCTAACCCCGTTGTATATTAGTTAATTTGCATTCATTGTATTATTTGCATATTTTCTGTTTTTGTGTGTTTTTATTTTCTTTAATTTTTGTTTCTTTTCGTTTGATTTTTTTTTTTCTATTTTTCTGTATTCTGCTATCGTTGTACTGAGCTAATTCAAACGATACGGCGCATCTATTTTCATAGATACGGCTTATTGCGTTTAATTTTTATAAAATACAACGCGTTTCCTAAATTCGATACGACGCATCTTTCCCCAAGATACGGCGTATTCTGTTTTTAATAAGAATTTTTTTCTAAACCATAACGCCATACGACGCATCTGTTTTAACAGATACGGCGTATTGTCCATTTAAATTAAAAACAGTTTTCGAATTATTAAATAGATACGACGCATCGATTTTTATCGATACGGCGCATCTTCTGAATCAAAAATCTTGTATTTTGAAACGTAACGAAAATACGGCGAATTAGCTTTTGTTAATACGACGCATTTAATTTTAAAAAAAATATATAATTGATTTTTGATAACTTAAAACTGATATGGCGCATTCTAAAATTCTAAGCGGCGTATCTACTTTCTGAATAAAAGTCTGATTAAATTTTAACGATTATAAGATACGGCGTATCCAACTTATAGGATACGGCGCATCGTCTACAGATATCAACAAATTTTATTTTACTTTGATTGTTTCACTCTTCTTTTGCACGAGTAAGTTTTATTTCAGGAAGATGGACGATCTGGATATTACAATGGAAGAATATGTCAAGTTTAAAGAGGAAAGAGCCTTGAGCAATAATCAGGTGTATGATTGGAAAAGAGAAAGATATGGTGCACAAGTCATTGAGACGAAAGAAATCACTATGGAAGAATACTTGATTTTAGGACAAGAAAAGTCAAGGAAAGAAAGAAACAAATTGCCATTTCAACACACTTGGTGTATGTCAAATGATGATGAGGAAGATTCATATACCGTGAAACCAATTCCGGCAATTGTTATTGATAGTACTTTTTCTCCGGAGATTGCACAAGATGATGTGTATACGGAACCCTACATTGAAGAATATTCTGGAATCGTATTACCACCATTAGACAATCCAACGGATGAAGATGAAAAGTATTCTGATTTTGATTTCGAACCATTTGACGCCATAGTTTATGATGACATACCTCAACCAGATTTTGACCCAACGCGGGTTTTTGAAGAAATCTGGGATGACTTATTTAAGGATGAAATTCGGGACGATGCTGAAATTGCAAGACCACTAGTTGAAGATGGAGATTCACAAGATGAATTGGAGTCACTTACAACACAAAGTGGTACAAATTTATTTAATATTATTAATCCCTTTACTAATAATCTTGCTAGTTTTCCTAAACAGGTTGCAAAACAAAAGAATGATGAGTTCAAATTCATTACACTACCTATTGAAGCACATGAAGCACCTGTGATCAACCCGTTTTTGGTGGAGCTCGAGGAAGAATTTGGTGATGAGCTCTTAAACATTGCTATGATTGATGAAGATGATGATTCTGACCCTATGAAGTATATAGAGGAACTCAAACTTTTACTTGCCAAAGATCCTTTCTCATCTTCTGCGGAAGTCAAGGGACGCCTTACTACCAAAGAGACTAACCAAGAAGAAAGGAGACTCATTTTTCCTCAACATACTACTCTTTCAGATGAAGTGGTCAAGTCATCTAATTTATCAACCAAACCGGGTAAGAATAGGGAAGATGTACGTATATTGCCAAGGTATGATTTTTATTTATTTCTTCCATCTTTACTAGCAAATTTACACTCTTTTCGTGTTTATTGCTATTATCACCCGCACTTGATCCCAAGTGGGGGGAACAACACCCTATTACACAGTAAATAAGGGTGGAGTCAGGCTCGTGACTCGAACAAAAACAAGCGCTTCGTGGGAGGCAACCCATGCTTATCTTTTATTTTATTTTCTGATTTTGTATTGAGTCTGTCAGACCTGCAGAAGATACGGCGCATCTCCATCATAAGATGCGACGCATCACCTGCACTGGTCATATCTTATTTTATTTTCTGCATTTTTATTTTTGACTTTAAAAACTTTCTATCAGTATTTTAATGCGGCGCATCCCTGGTTAAGGATGCGACGCATCTTTTATTCTGATTCGTATTATGCAAGTTTGAACCTTCTTAACTCAGGTGTGTTAAAGTCTGAATGGTATTATAGATTCCTGCAATTCTTGTGGATACATCAAATATGAAGCTTAAACGTTCTCATCCACAAGAAAGATGATTTTTGCTCTTATACAAAAAAATGGAGGATCATACCGAGCAAATCTCAGGGGAGTTTTTCTGTTCTAATTCTTTTATTTTCCAGTTTTTAACTTTTGACACAAACAACGAGGATGTTGTTTAACTTAAGTGGGGGGATTGGAGAATTAGAACACTTACTTGTCCTAAACTTTTTCAAAATATGCTTAAAATGCGCTTAATATATCAAAATTTAAATTTTTTAGCATGTTTTTGTTTAAAGTCTAAATTACATAGCTGCACACATAACATTATTTCCAAAAATTATGAACTTTTCAAAATTCACAAATCTATGAGTGTGCCGGTGACTTGTAAACTTTAGAACTTGGCTTGTATACTATTCGAGACCACCATAATAAGTATTATCTACATAATTGGAATGACTAGTCTAAATTGGTAAATTTCTAGGATTACACCCAAATAGCCTTTATATGTTATGTGATATTAGCTAACTACACTGGTTAGTTAACCCTCGTATAAACCCTTTTGTTACTCTCACTTTTAGAGTAAGATACCCCTAGAAAAACACTCAGAGCCATTCCTTTCGTTTCTTACACCTTTGTTATAATGTTTCGTTACACCCTTACACCTTAGCCTACCCTGTAGATTAAAATCCGTGGTTGGTTAATTGCTTTAGGCAAAGTGTGTTTCCTTACATTACCTGTGTTCGCGTGCGTAATTCATTATCTTTGGTTGAGTCAGGAAATTGCACAATGCAATTGATATGAAAGTAAATACTGTATATCTTTGAGTTTATTTTTCGTGTGTTTACTACTTTCGCTATTACAATTATTTCTGAAAGTATGAAGAGTATGGAAAAAATTATCCGGAAAGAAAGTGATAGAAAAGTTGTGAAATTTTACACAATATATGTTGATGGTAAAAAAAAAAAAAAAAAAAAAAAAAAAAAAAGAAAAAAAAAAGGAAAAGTTGGAAGTTTGTTTAACCAACTTATGTAAAGTTTTGTATTAAGTGGTCGATATCACCACTTTTTGTTGTATATTATATTTATGGATTGAATGGGAGTTGGCCGTTATGGGAACGCCAACTAAGGTTTATTCTTTGATTGAGATCTTGTTGAGTATAATTCGTGTCTACCTAAAGCGTGTGTTTCAAGTGTTAAAGCGTGAGTTATTCAATGATATGAGTCATATTCATGGGATGGTTGGGAAAGTAATTTACCACTGTTAGGATTTTAATTTATCTGTTTTGTTTATTTTTCATTTTACACCAATTTGTATCCCAAATATTATCCATACCCTATATTATTCTTTATCCAAACCTTTGATTTATTGAGATTAGGGATTTGAGCAATCTTAAGTATCGTAGTCATGGATTCGGTTATGTATTTATGATTTTGTCGCCCTTTTTGATATAATATTATTGGTGAAGATTACTTGGTCCTATCTTTAGCCTATTCGAGTTAAGGATTTGTGCAATTGTAAGTATCGTGGTCGTGGATTCGATCATGTATTTGTGATTTTGTCGCCTTTTCTGGAATTTGAGATCGATAGAGATTAAGAAGAATGATTAACCCTTAACCTACAAACCCTTTTTACCGCTTTAGACTTGTTATTCCTTGGCTTTAGTGGGGAGATGCGTATACTTGCCAAGCTTATGATAGAATATTCGTCACGACTGGACAGTTAAACGATTAGATTTGCTTTTATCAAAATATTTTATTTTATTTATAATTCGTTAAGTGTTTGGTTGTGCAATTATGACAAAGTGAATACATGCTTAACTATAAAAAAATAAATCCTAATATCTTTTAGGGTACATTTTCATAAGATTTATTCTAAGGTTTACTTGGGGACAAGTAAAGTTCAAGTGGGGGGATATTTGATGAACTCAAATAAGTACATTTTATTACCATCATTTATCCTATTTATTTGACTTGTTATATTATATTATCTGTGAGAATTGATACGTTAATGTTTACTTTTGTAATTCTCAGGTAAAAACAAGTACTATGTGAAACTTGGCGATTTTGGACTAATTATGGAGCAAAACAAGCAAGAAGTTAAGAGTCTATTGAAATGTACACGATCAAGATCATTCTGCTCCAGATACGCCGCATCATACTTCGTACATACGGCGCATCACTATCAAGATTTCACAAGTTATAATCCAAGACGGCAAAGGACATGCGCCGCATCTAGAAATGGAGTTACGCCTCATCTTAAGTCGGTATACGAATATTCCTCAATATATTAATCTTGGACCCCACGCTAAGTTAAGTCAATGCGTCGCATCTACTTATTCAATGCGCCGCATCTAACCCTCAGACAGATACTATAAATACCCCAAAGTCAGACGAATTTTGTGGTGCAATATACCTAGTACGAGACTTAGCAGAAGACAGAAGAGGCCGAATTCAGACGCATTAGCATCACAAGACACACATTGAACGAAGATACAAGAGCTGTAAGAAGGTCCTGCATGTATTCAATTCATTAAGAAGTTTTGTTTTATTGTATTAGCACACTTTAATTCATCAGGATTGATGGGCTTGTGTCATGTGATCATGCACTTCAACTCCCCTTAAAATTGCTTTCGCATTAATTAAAGTTTATATGTTGATGTCTTTGGTAACTTTTATTAGTGCATTGATAACCTCTGTGTCTAGCTGAGCATTGATCGGGTCGCCATGCCTCTTTCCTCGCCTATTTATTCTATCGCCTATGTATTCTATCATCTGTAGAAAATTAGGAAGAAAGATAAGTAGGATAGACATAAGTAATCATTAAGGGTTTACTCGCCGATAAGATTAGAGCCAACGAGAAAGGTTTAACTCTCGGTGCGTCGCATCGAACTATACACTTCATATAAAACTGGCAATAAAACAAGTGACAAACTACTTAATTATCAGGACAGGTCTTCTTATTGTCTCAAGTATCTATCTGTGTACGTGTGTGCTAATCGCTAATTCGTGCCCATTAGTTTAGTTTATATTTAATCTTAACCAAACCGTGCCAGTCTCTCAGGTTGAACCCCCTTGCGTTAGATTAGGTTGTATAGCTAACTTAAGATATTAAAATACTGATTAGAATAACTAGATAATACGTTCCACTCTTAGTGATCGTCACTCTACTTACCATTATATTCATACTGACCGGGTACACTGCTCGTTAAAGTGTGTGTTTTATTGATAAGTTGGCTAAATATAAATTTAAAACTTGAATACTGCTAAAACCACAACGACACATCACACGCGCACCAAATCTTTGGAGCCACTGCCGTGGTTATAAAAATTAGAGCAATACACACGCACATCAGTATGCAAAGGATCAGTAACATACCTATCTAACTTAGCCTTACAAGAAGCTCTATGTTATTTGCCCTTATTACAAGCTACACAGTCTTAAAAACTTTTGAAGGTAAGCCTCTAACTAGGTTAATCTTCACAAGTTTATTTATGTTCTTAAAGTTAAGATGACCTAACCTTCTATGCCACAATTTAGATTCATCCAAAGTGGCTTTTGCAATTAAACAGGCAAAACCTTTTGCAGGTTCAGATGCTTTCATATCAAAACTGTACATGTTGTGTTGTCTTGGGACTTTGAGAAGTATCTGACTTTCATCAGGCATCTTAAAGTCTGAAGTCAACACAAGACATTCAGAGTCAGTAAAAAGCACCTTATGCTGCTTATCACAGATTTGTGATATGGAGAAAAGGTTAAACTGCCCTAGTTCTTTTACAAAAGATACATTGTCAAACTCTAAATTGCCTACAACAATCCTTCCTTTACCTGTAATTTGCCCCTTGCTACCTCCAAAGATAACAGAACCTCCTTTTGAATTCTTGAAAATCCTTCAGGTGATCCTTGTTACCAGACATGTGCCCAGAACACCCACTGTCAAATATTCCTCTGTCTCCCATGTTCTTGAGTGGATGATCCTGCACATAAAGAAAGGAGATTAATTTCTTTCATGGACCCAGGCCTCTGCAGGCTTGGGTCTGCCCTGTGGATCAACATATTTATAAGTCTTGTATGAGCTTGATCCACTGTTGTTCTTGGATTGGTAGGTAAGTGTATTCTTAAATGGATCCCAAGACCAACATGCTGGGGCCTTAACAGCAGACCCCTCATTCCCCTTTACAGCATTATTGTTTGAAGTTTGTGCTGCATTTTTAGCAAAAGGACTCCTCACAGGTGAATGAGGTTTATAAAAATTGTTTCTTTGATTATATGAGTTCACCTGTGGTCTATTTACTGGTTGTCTGGGTCTGAACTGATTAAACCACCCAAAATTAACATTTGGCCTCACAGAATTAAAATTTGTTCTACCAGAATTAACTTGTGACCTAACAGAATTAACCTGAGGTCTACTAGTATTCATTTGTGCTGGTCTAGATACAAACTTATTAGCATGATTAATCCTGTTAGCATTATTCCAAACTGGTTTTGTATTCACATGGCCAGTATTCACACTTTTCTGCTTCCTAAGTTCAGCCTCTCTTTTCATCCTTTTCTCATGAAAATCATAGTCTCTAATTAGATGACTTAGACTACCACAGACAAAACACCTCTTAGGACCAAAGGTGTATTTTTTCCTGTACTCTCCTCTCATCCTATCAGATTTTGGTGACTCTTGACTTTTGACAGACTTCCTAGGAGATTTTATGTGAGTATCACAACTAGGTTTATCTGTATCAGGTTTGGGTGTGGTCACAACTGGTTCACTATGTTTGACAGATTTTAACTCAGAAACTTCTTTAGGTTCACTCTCTGATTCTGATTCAGACTGCTCAGAGACATCTCTAGTGGATCCTTCACTGTCATTAGTTTGACAGGTAGAATATTCACTTGATTTGTCATCTAAGTTGCCTGTTTCAGGATATTGAGGACCCTTTTTACCAATACAAACAAAAAGTCATGAAGTTCTGCCTTTTGTAGAGGAGTGTAATCTCCACTTAGTGGAGGTGGAACCCCTTTAAAATTATCAGTTTTTATAAACCTATTATAAACTGGTTTATCAGTAAAATCATCTTCTCTACAAGTGAACAAAGCTCTCTCTATCTCTTACTCATAGCTTAGAATCTCACTGTCAGATTTTATCTTATAACCTAAGCCAATTTTACATGTAGAGCTCATTTGAGAATCAACTAGCTTATCCAGATTTTTAGCCAAATGGTTCCATTAGTATTAGTACTGCTGAGTGTTTGTTAGTGCTGCTGGAGTATTAGAGTCGGTTTATGTTTATAAAATATCTTATAACGAAATTTTAGTAATAGATAAATATAGAAAAGATATTTATCTTGTATAGAAACTTATAGTAGGCCGACTAGGATTCCTTAGTCTATAAAAGGAGGTCCTAGGGAATAGAGATAAAAAGATATTAATACGTTTTCATAGAACTTCAAGGTTGTAAACCCTAATTCTTTTGAGTATTCGTATTATATCAATAATATTGAAGTGTTTAGTTTGATATACTTGTGTTCTTGTTTATTTTATACAAAGTTCTTCTTAAGATAAAATACAAGATTCCGCATTATGTTTGATAAACTTCAAGGCAGTTTCTATACTTAGTTGTTTTAGATTTATCTAAGATAATTAACCTTTACAAAACTAAGGAATTCGATCAAGTGCATAACTGGGATCAACAAGTGGTATCAGAGCTTGTGATCTAGAAGCTTTGATCAAGAAGAACCTGTTTAAACTCTATATTTTTTAGATCTTATTGAAGACATGGAGTCAGAATCTACACATATGATTACTGCATCAAAGGTGCCAATGCTCAAGTCTGGAGAGTATGAGCTATGAAGAATGAGAATAGAGCAGTATATTCAAATGGTTGATTATTCTATGCGGGAAGTAATAGAGACTGGCAATACTTTACCTAAAACAGAAACTTTTGATGCTAGTGTTGTCACTATCTTTTCTATTAAAACTGCTGAAGACAAGGCACAAAGAAGACTGGAAGTTAAGACAAGAATCACTCTCATAATGGGCATTCCTAATGACCATCAGTTGAATTTCAATCACATCAAGGATGCTAAATTGTTGTTAGAAGCAATTGAGAAAAGGTTTGAA
This sequence comes from Artemisia tridentata subsp. tridentata, assembly GCA_021014915.2. Taxonomy (NCBI): domain Eukaryota; kingdom Viridiplantae; phylum Streptophyta; class Magnoliopsida; order Asterales; family Asteraceae; genus Artemisia; species Artemisia tridentata. The sequence goes on along the minus strand of CP139502.1, from coordinate 350,233,619 downwards.
GGGAATGATGCTACCAAGAAGACTAGGAAGAACCTTTTGAAGCAACAATATGAGAATTTTGTTGCTCCTAGTTCTGATAATCTTGATCAAACCTTTGACAAACTTCAGAAAATTATTAGTCAACTAGCACTTGTGGTTGTAACAATTCCTCAAGAAGATATAAATCAAAAGTTTCTGAGAAGTTTGTCACCAGATTGGAATACACATACTATGGGGTGGAGAAACAAGGCTGATCTTGATACAATGAGTTTAGATGATCTGTATAACAATCTAAAAGTGTATGAACCTGAAGTCAAAGGGTCTTCTAGCTGATCTTCAAGCACACAAAACTAAAGCTTTTTTTCCCTCCTCCAATAAAAGTTCTGGAAGTACTAATGAAGCAGTTAATGTTGCTCATGGAGTTAGAACTGCTGGCACACAAGTTAATGCTGCTGGGTCTACAAACTTTGATAGCTGCTATCTATACTTTCTTGGCTGGTCAATCTAACAATTCTCAGATTGTGCATGAGGACTTAGAACAGATTCACCCAGATGATCTTGAAGAGATGGACTTAAAGTGGCAGATGGCTATGTTGACAATGAAGGCAAGGAGATTCTTGAAGAATACAGGAAGGCAGCTCAAAGTTAATGGATAGAACAGCATGGGGTTTGATAAGTCCAAGGTTGAATGCTATAACTGTCATAGGAAGGGACACTTTGCAAGAGAATGCAGGGCACCAAGGAGCCAAGACTACAATAATGGAAAGAGCTCAAAGAAAGTTGTGCACGAGGAACCTAAGAATTCTACCACTTTTGGTGTCTTATGATGGTTTGGGTGGATATGAATGGAGTGACCAAGCAGCTGAAGGACCAAACATTGCACTTATGGCTTACTCTTCTTTATCAAGTTGTAATTCTGAGGTATCTAATGATTCTGGTTGTTCTTATAAATCTTGTTTAGATACTATTAAGCAACTTAAGGCTATGAATGAAAAACTAATAGAAGATGTAAGGAAGTTAGAGTTAGATAATCTAGGCTATAAAGTAGGCTTAAAATTTGTTGAGCAAAGACTTGAATTCTTTAAACAGAATGAGTTAGAGTATGTAGAGAAAGTTAATGTTCTAGAAAGTAAGCTTTATGTTAAAGAGAATTTCATTAATGAACTTACTAAAAGGTTAGAACAGGATTAAAAACAAAATGATGCAGCTTATCAAGGAAAAGGAAAAACATCAAGTTAAAGTAAATAAGCTTGAATTTGCATCTGAAAGTGTAAATAAGACAATTGAGTGTCAATTTATGAGGAGAGGTAGTGGTATAGGTTATAATGAAGTTCCTCCTTCAATAACAGAAAAGTATGTACCTCCTATACCTGAATTATCTTGTTTAGTTGAGTCTGATGATAAGTCTTTAGTTGAGAATAGTAAGTCTAATGAGGAGAAACCAAAGGTTGAAAAGAAATATCCTGATGCACCTATCATTGAAGATTGGGTGTCTGATGATAATGAGGAACAGGTGAAGTCTACACCTAAGTTAGAAGGTAAAATAGTTAAACCTAGTGTTAAACAAGTTGAGTTAGTCAAACCTAGTTTTGGTTAAAAGTTATCTTGGAAAACTATTCATTTCACTGAGCAACCTAGGGTATATACTAATAGGCCTAGAGGTAAGTAGATAAATTGGAATAACATGATGTCACAAATGTTAGGGAGTGACTTTGAGATGTTTAACAAGGCTTGTTATCACTCTGGTGGTTTTGAGCATTTACAGGAAAATTGTTTTTACTATCAAAATCTTGTTTGGAACTATTGCTAGGAGGGTGAATCATTAAAGTTTCTCTAAAAATACTCACCTACATACTAAAAGAAATATAGTTCCAAAAGAAGTTCAAATGAGATATGGTTTAGTATCAGTTAAAATTGCTAAACAAAATGTTTATAAACCAACAGTATTAACTAATTCTGCTAGATAAGTTAGTACAGCTTTCACAAAAGGGACAGTGAATGTAATTCTGCTAGATAAGTTAGTACAGCTTTCACAAAAGGGACAGTGAATGGTGCTAAACAATTGTCAAAGTTTTCAAAAAGAGCACATTCAACTAAATATATATCCATTCAAAAGAATACAGCAATTAGTGCTGCTAAGGCAAAAGCAGTAGTTACTATTGCTGAGCCAAAAGCAATAACTGACACTATTTTGGGAAATCATTTTTATGCTGTTAAGGCCTCAGCTTGTTGGGTCTAGAAACCAAAAGTTAAAGTTAGATCATGTCTCCAGACACAGCAGTGCATCCATAGTTTTAAAGAAGTATGATTATGTTGATGCACAAGGCAGATCCAAGTCAGTCATGGCTTGGGTCCCAAAAATGAACTAATTTTCTTACTATATGTGCAGAGAAATCCACAGGTAGAATTAGAGGATAAAGGAGTATTTGACAGAGGATGCTCATGGCACATGACTAGAAACATGTCCTATCTCAAAGATTTTGAAGCAATTTATGGAAACCGTAGAGGGGGTGAATACGTTTCTATTTAAAAACTTAAAAACTTTTGTATCAAACATTCGATCAAGTGTGACATAATATGAAAAGTGTCAACACTAGTCATATAAGAACTATAGATAATATAAAGCAACAAGTAAGGCATATCACATTAACAAAAACCTAGACATATTAGTAATAACATGCCATGACACAAACACAACTACCATGATATAAGCAACAAACCACACAAATATAAATTCAATGCAAAGTATAAATGTAAAGCGGTAAATGCAAGAATAAACGTAAAGAGATAAGTAAATAAAGTGCAAACCGGACATGAAGATTTATAGTGGTTCGGTCACGAAGCTCCTCTTCGCCCTACGCCACTTCCCGAGTACCCAACTCGAGAGTTACTCCACTAATCAACAAGCTCCCTTCTCGGCGAAGAAAACCATACAACATTGCTAACAATATTTTTTGACACTATGCTAGATGTCGAGTTCTTCTTCGGGTACAACCAAACCCATTATGTTTTATGGCCCAACATAACAAACCTTGTGTTTTAAGGCCTAAACAAATGGCTAATTTGGGGTGCTCAGATGATCAAACTAGGTTTGACA